>BQKN01057149.1:38781-68179 GCA_022839385.1 Asparagus kiusianus | reverse complement strand
TGGACCTCTCGTTCATTGAAGGAATCGAGAGGGGATTTTGGTTTTGGCCCTAACTGTATGAAGGTTTGACCAAGTAAAAGGTGAGAGTGAGAGTACGAATCACTGTGGTTGACTCGTACAAAACACTCAAAGGGGTCTCTGATGTTAAGTGATAAAGACTTAACAAAAAAAAACGGGGCTTTGACAATTCGTCAATGATTTCATTTTAGTAAAAAGGTGTTTAGTGTTTATCACTTATTCATCATGACCGGGTTATCCCTAAGAATATTACATTTTAACATTCTTCCGGGAACTTCCTGTTACATGAATTATCCACCCCCAGCTTTCTTTACAAAACTGGATGTATCATTGAATTAGATGCACGATCGGGTTATCCTTAGGAATACCACGCATGGTACTCTCCAGGAACTTTCCGTGGAAGAAAGGAAATAGTTTAGACTCATACACCCATTGGAGTTTCAGGAAGCAGTTTATACTCTTATACCGGTCGGAGTTTTCATTCGACTTAATTGAGCGATATAACGCCGGCTTCAACCAAGGTTTGGATGCTATTCTTGAGAGCAAAGCAATCTTTGGTGGGATGAAGGACCCTCCTGTGGTACGCACAGTACTTCGGATCCGCAGTATTGTCGGCTTCCTCCTGGTTTGCGATAGGTGGTAGCTTGATCTTGTTGTTTTCAAGGAGGGATTCGAAGATGGTGGGAACGTCTTCGTCCTTGAAGGAATACTCTTTTTGGAGTTTCGGGTTCGAAGTCTTTTGCTGCTTTCGGGATTGCTGTTGTGGCATTTGTTTAGCATCAACAGCGGCTGCATGTGCCTTGCCCTTACCACGGGAGGCGAAGTTCGAGTTCGGAGGATTAGCCGTCGGTTGGCTCCTCTCGGCCTTCTTCCTTCGGAGGAAGCGTTCGGCTTGTTCACCGCGCACCTTCAAGTCTTTCCAAGTGTTGGACGGTGCGACTCCCATAACTTCCAACACGTCCAAAGAGAGGTTGTTGTGACAGGTTTGGAGGATGAAGTCCTCCGTGATCGGATCTCGGCAGTTCATTGCCTTAATCCGGAAGCGTTTGACGAAGTCGTCGACCGTCTCGTCATCTTCTTGCTTCTCATCGAAGAGTGTCCTGATTGATACCTCGGCGTCATCATCAAAAAAATGAGCGAGGAATAGGCTCTCCAGGTCGTCCCAGCTGTTAATGCTTCCAGACTTGAGACGGCGGTACCAATCGAAGGCTGGCCCGCGAAGAGTGCCGACGAATGACCGAACCATCAAGGCTTCATTACCGGAGATCATGCCCAAGTGGGATTTAAAGTAGATCAGATGTTGTGTGGGCGAACCCTTCCCGTCAAATGGTGTGAAGTTAATCAGGTTGAACTTCACCGGGTATGCTATTGAATCCCACTCCCTTGGATAAGGACACGGAATGCCGGTCCTTTTCACCTCTTGAGCAGACATCAGAGCGTTGATTTTGCTCTCGAGATCTTTTATTTTCTCATCCTCACTCGTATCGGGGCTTGGACGAATTGAAAGAGGGATAACGTGGCCACCCCCAGCATTGTCATCATTGGTGGGACCACCCCCAGCGTCGTTGTTTTTAGTGGGGCCACCCCCAGCGCTCTGGTCAATGGGAGGGTCATCAGCATTGATGTATTCATCCACGTCTGAATCGCTATCTGCTTGGCTAACATTATTACGACGACTGGATTCACCAAGTTGATTCGACAAAGTTCGGATTTGTTGGTCATGTTCTTCCCTCATCCGCCGCATAGCCATTTCCATTTCAATCTTGAATGCCTCTTTCTGCTTGGTTAGGGCATCCTTAAGAATTTTAGTGATTTGCTCGGTGTTGATCATGAGTGATTCGTAAGGTTGTCCTGCACTCGATGCGGTGTCATCGGAAGCCATCGCTGAGCAAGCATCCGAGCAAACATCCGAGGCTTCATCATCCGAAGGAAGTCCCTTCTGCATTCTTTGGTAATCCCTTCGTCTACTGGTCCCCGTTCGCAATCGAGTTAAACGTTGGGACACCGTGGCAAATTGATCTGGACTAAAGTGTCGCGTCGACTTTCCTCTCCCGGTCATGTTTACGGACACTTCTGGAAATTCATCATTTTGAAGAGCAACTCTCTTCTTTCGGAAACGCCTTGGTCTGGATTCAGACGTTCTGGTGGAAATTCTTTCAAATACTGAAACTCTCTCCGGGACGGTTTTGAAACAACAACACTCTGACAATACCGCCTTGATAATTTTAGCGCACGGGCAGTGAGAATCCGTGTCTCGGGCACTTCTTTTCCTGGATTTGTTCGCATCCCCAGTTTGATAGTACAACTCGTCAATTTGATGACTAGAGCAACCTATCATGTGTTGGCACGAGTCCCTAGGTGTAACGTCCTCGTCTGACGAGTATGTTTCCTTCTGGGGATACAACGCTTTGTTAGTGTTTTCAGGAGTCGCATGTCTGAAGCTACGTTTCTGTGAACGTTGGTCCTCAACAGGCTCCTGGATTTCAACACGCAATCCAATGCGGTCATTTGCGGGACTTTTCCCATTATACGTTCTCCTCCGCTGTCTAGGAGGACGAACTCCAGCCCGACGATGTGCTCGAGATTCATTCAATAGGCCTAAACGCTCTTTGACCGGAGCTTTGCCTCGATCATTAGGTGAAGGGCCAAGGCGATCTTTGATCGTTATTTTAAAATGGGACAAATCCACGCTATTGCGGACCTCAACCGGAGGCGCGGAGCTTGATGGAATTGACAGAATAAGTGTAGGAGATCTTCTGTCTTGACTCTGACGAGGGTCAGACTTGGGTGACCCGCGAGTTGGAGGGTCGGATTTGGGCGACCTGCAGATTGGTAGGTCGGATCTGGGTGACCTGCAGATTGGCGGGTCGGATCTGGGTGACCTGCAGATTGGCGGGTCGGATCTGGGTGACCTGCGATTCGGCGGGTCGGATTGAAGTGACCTGCGTTTCTGCGGGTCGGATTGAAGTGACCTGCGTTTCTGCGGGTCGGATTGAAGTGACCTGCGTTTCTGCGGGTCAGATTGAAGTGACCTGCGTTTCTGCGGGTCGGATTGAAGTGACCTGCGTTTCTGCGGGTCGGATTGAAGTGACCTGCGAATTTGCGGGTCGGATTGGAGTGACCTGCAAATTTGCAGGTCGGATTGGAGTGACCCACGTTCTTCGAACTTTTTGGACGCCGTCTTAGACTTTGGCCTCCATACTTGGTGCAGTCTTTGTGGCTTATTTTCCACTCCTTCTTTCTCCAATTTCTTGGCTTCTTGCATAAGGATTTTTGCTTGTGCAAGCAATGCGCGGCGTTTCTGAATCCGCTCTTGAAGAGTCGATCGGGTCCTTTTGACGCGAACCCATTCGTTCCTCGCTGGTTTGAAGGAAGAGTTGTCCACCCTCTGTTGTGGTAGTTGGCGCCTCCTGGACTTCAGATCCGCTTCATAGCGGATTCCATCAACTGGTTCCAAGGCTTTGGCTAGTTGGCGTGCGAGGCGTTGGCGTCGCCTCTGACGTGCTCTCTTTGACAAAGTGGGCACATCATCAACAGTTGACCCCTTGCTTAAGGGGTTCAGATCTGTAGTTTTAGCCTCGTCGGATGCCGGCGGGGCGTTGTGGGCCACGAGTGCAGCGGTGGCGGGAAGATCTCCTTCTTGGGCTTCTGCAGCTGAAGTCCAACGGGTCTTCCTGGAGTAGGCCTTCCTGCATCTGCGAGGAGAGGCCGATCTGGAGGAGGAGGACAAGTATTCCTCGTACTTCTGCTGGTCGAACTCATATTCGACCTCCGTTTCAACCGGGATCAGGATCCGAGGTTGCGACACGTCAGCCTTCGCAGAAAGGCTGTCGGCTCCCACTGTGGTCGCCAGTTTGTTTCCGTTGAAAGTTACCTTAGTCATTGATTTCATTAAACTTTAAGCGTTACAAATGAATTCAAATAACAAAAGAATAAAAGATTACAACTTTCTTGAAAATAAACACAAGATCCGTTTATCGGCTCTTGCTTGCGTGGGTTCTTTACCGGTGCCGGGGTTTATCCGTGGACCACCTTGGATCTGGATCCGGTTGATGGAAAATTGGGCAGAGCTTCGTCTTAGCTGGGGAAGTTTTCTAGTTTGAAACGCTGAGATCGACCAAGCGAAATCAGGGCTCTTCTCGAGATTAAGACCAAGCCTAATCTCAAGGGACGGACGGACGGGGTTCAGATCCTTCGAATAGCTCCTTCTTTATGCCGAAGTTCGCCGGGATCTGATTTGCCTTCGCTGAAATTTGTGCTCCTTGACTCCTCAATCCAGCAGCACCTCCACGTCTTGATAATAACTCCGCCCCTGAAAATGGAGGCCTTTGGCTCGTATTTATAGGCCCCGGATGCGGTTATTTTGGATGAGAACAAGGATTTGGCTCTATCTTCAGTCAACAGCAGCCCAACCACGTTTGGGGATGATCTCCAGTCAGTTAAGAACCCCTGGAACCGATAAACCCTGCAAAAAAACCAATTTAAAACCGTCAAAACGCGTTTTAGAACTTTACTGTGCGACAGAATGATCTGACCCGCGCTCGCGCGGGTCGGAATAATCCGACCCGCGCTTGCGCGGGTCGGATTGATCCGACCCGCGCTCGCGCGGGTCGGATTGATCCGACCCGCGCATGTGCGGGTCGGATTGATCCGACCCGCGCTTGCGCGGGTCGGATTGATCCGTCCCGCGCTTGCGCGGGTCGGATCATTCCGTCCTGCGCTTAGCGCGGGTTCGCTGACTTTTTTTTCTCTCTTTTCTTTTGGTTTCTTTCTTCCGGGACTTGTTCTTGTCGCGTATTCGATAGATTTGTTAATTTGTATGCTTCGTCGCGAGACCGATCGTCGAACGCGCGTTGGTTAATATACGCGTGCTGATCGATGCGCGCGGGCTGATTGACGTGCACGCGTTTGACCGACGCGCATGAGTTGATTGACGTGCACGCGTTGGTTTGACGAATCTTCTTGACTCGCCTATTCATTGCTTCGAGTTTCGTGCGGGCTCTCATAGACAGTTTTATACGCCTACACAACCACTAACAAAGGAAATCAAACGCCTATTACCTCCCAATGATGCTCCCTTGGAAGGCCCCCAAACATCCACGTGAACTCCTCCAGAACGACCCTTAGCACGGTGAATAGAGGTGTCAAACTTCACCTTGGTCTTCTTGCTCACATCAACATGTTCACTGGACTTCAAACTGCAAGTCTTCGCACCCTCTTTCAATCTATACGAGGAATCAATACTGGAATGGCCAAGCCTCAAATGTCGCAGTCTAGTCGAATCAATATAAGTCGCCAGTTCTCCACCTGCCACTATACCTCTAGTCAAGTAATACAGGTTATTCCTCCTGACGCCCTTCACCATAATCCGAGAGTCTTCCACAATCTTGAGAACCATGTCGTCAATTCGAACATTCAGACCCTCTCCAACCATAGCTCCAATTGAGATAAAGTTCTTCCTCAAAGAAGGAACATATCTCACATCATTTAACTCCCTAACAGTCCCGTCAAACATTTTGATGCGAATTCTTCCTATCCTAAGGATCTGGCATGCACGGTTATCAGCCATGTACATCACACCACTATCCAGCTTCTTAAAACTGGAGAACCAATCCCTTCTAGGGCACACATGATAGGTCGCACCACTATCCAATATCCACTCGGATTCCTCCGAATAGCTACATGTAGGACTGATAGAAAGCGAATAAATAGAAGGGTCAGAAATATTACCATCCAATACGATGTTTGCTTCTGATGATGGTTGCTTCCCTTTTCCCTTCTGCTTATTCTTCATCCATTCATCGAGCTTTGGGCAGTCTTTCTTCCAATGACCAGTCTCCTTGCACCAAGCACACTGATCTTTTCTAATTGTAGGATATCCTACTCTAGACTGTGACTTCCAATTCTTTCGGTTTGGACCCTTCCCTCTTGCGGCCAACGCCTCTGCTACCGACTCAGTCGAAGTCTCCTTATCTTTCTTCCGAAGCTGATAATTCACCAGTGCAGCAGTGACCTCACTATACGAAAGAGATGCCTTCCCATTAATCAGAGTAAGGACGAAGGTCTCATATTCCTTGTCGGGCAAGAAACTCAACAACAGTAACGCCTTGTCCTCATCTTCAATCATGACATCCACATTCGCCAAATCCGCAAGAAGCTTTGTGTAGGTGTTCATGTGATCTCTAATTGAGGTTCCCTTCTTCAACTGGAAACGATAAAGTCTCCTCTTTAAATACAAGCGGTTCTCAACACTCTTTGTCAGATACTTGCTTTCGAGAATCTCCCAAATCTTCTTCGCAAAAGTCTCATTCATCACATCATATTTTAGATTTTGAGTCGAACAAGACCTAATCACACCACACGCCGTTCGATTTATCTTCTTCCAAACCTTGTCTTTAATATCATCTGGCTTGCCATCTAACTCCAAGGTATCCTCCAAATTCTGCGTGTTCAGCGCATCCAAAACCTCGCATCTCCATAATCCAAAGTTGTTTGTGCCATTAAACTTCTCCACATCTATCTTCATAGAGTGGATATTCAAACTCTGAATGGTCTTCACGCCAGAAGCACCACCTTCAACACCCGAAACACCTTCTTCCCCCGACATCTTTCTCAACGCACCAATGAACGAAGAATAGATCCAAAACTAAAAAGATAGAGTCTTTTACCAAAAGATCCAACCTTTATCACCAAACAAAGCCCTAGACGAGCTTTCGAATCGATCTACTCCTCCAAATAGCTCAAGCTCTGATACCACTTGTTGTGCGCAGCGGAAATATCAGCAGAGTTTCTGGTGCACAATAAGAGAGGAAGATCTCAATAAAAATTCCTGTCTCACGAAGGAAACAAGAATCTGAAGCGAATATCTCAACAAAGTGGGATATCAGCTCTTCCTCTCATCAGTTCTAGGACTGACTTGTCGATGGAACCTAATAAACTATTACAATGACCACAAACACAAAACAAACGATTTTACGTGGTTCGGCAAATTGCCTACGTCCACAGGGCAAGGAGAGGGGAGATCTACTATTAGTGGGAGAGATACAACTAGGGTTTACAATCTCACAACCTAAACCCTCTCACAAACTCTCAGATCTCTCACACAAATACTCTCTCAAGGGGATGCACAAAACCCTAAAAGAAACGACTGCAAAATCACATTTTTCCTTCACCAAAGCCAACTTTTCTTCTGCCTTCTCGCACTGCCAAAAGAAATTAAACACAGCCGACTTTTATTTTTCAAACCCTCTGCCTTTGCTCACGCTTGCACACAAGCTGCTGCACCCCCTCACTTCGTACGAACGAAACCCTAGGAATCCGAAGCTATATATAGCTTCTCTGCGATTTTGTTTTTGGGTACGTGGGCCTCTTTGTCCGCTGGACTAAACCAAAGAACACAACGTGTTCACAATTCACATGGTGGCCCCCACAATCAATCCAATCAATCCGCGTTCACAGCTGAGGCTTCCGTCTCCGTCCGCGAACTCGATGAGGACCCCAATGTAGTTGTGGTTCGAGCCGACATCGACGTGGAAGGCGATGGTTTTGTGAGGGAATTTGCAGGGGACGCTGACAGGAGAGATCAAGTAAGATATAATTCGTTATTTGTTGTTATTTTGTTACTACAATTACAATTTCATGCTAATTTTGTACCACAACATATTATTAGCTTAATGAATTAGATCTTACTTGAATTAGATATTAGAGGGATGTTAGGTACACACTCTCAACCACAATCCAAACCACACCTCTACTCTCTATAGTGCATTGGGACCCACATGAAATTTTAAAAATAAAATTTTATGTGGGTCCCAATGCACTATAGAGAGAGTAGAGGTGTGGTTGGGATTGTGGTTGTGGGTGTGTCCCTAACATTTCTATAGATATTACCCTTTGGTGAACAGATCAGATCAAACATGTTATTAGCTTATCACGTTTGTATCCGTTTAACGTATCCAGAAATATTCACTTTCTATTATATAATCAATTAAATATAAACGAAAAGACATCATATCAGCTGTCATCTCAATTTTTTATTATTCAAATAAGAAAAATGACTTAAATACCCAAAATATGGGACCAATGGAGGGGACAAGTGAGGTGTCCCCTCCTTATTGCATAATGAGCTGGTCATGCCAGCTCATTATGCAATAGGAAGTGGACATCTTACATGTTCCCTTCAATGGTCACATATTTTGGATCCCTGTAGCAGCGCTCTTCAAATAATATCTGCAATTAGAAACTTACTAAGAATTACCAAATATGCCCTTAAATGAAATAGTTAGAAAGAAGAATGAGTTTAGATAGAAGTTGTTAGTCGGAGGTGTTACATATATATTCTCACCGTGTGTATTGGATAGGTAGAACTCCGACACCCCGCAGACGATCAGCACGGCGGGGCAAGGCAATCGCCCGGATCGCGGTGCCGCTGAGATCGAAATGGACGGACTCCACTAGACACGGACCCCCGGGGCATTCGTCGGTGATCACAACGGTCACCGGCTTCTTGGAACAGGCATGATCTCTTGTGCACCTCACCTGATGAGTTTCAACAGAGCTCAATTTTAGTAGGAACATCGACGCATTCAATTCAAACGGCTAGAATGAGTACGCAGAGTTTTTTTCGATATTAGTCCCTCAGACTTTTAGTACTTTAAAATTTGTCCTTCAAATTAACCATTAAAATTGCTCACCTCCCCTTCTTAAGCTACTTCAAGGCTAAAAGTAGGAATTGGAGAGAGATTAATATGAAACGGCTTACAAAAAATGAGAGACGTAATTGTTGGATTTAATCTAATAAATCTAATTATGGGCACATATGATTAATCATTGTGTATTGCTATCTTTCAGGATAACCCACTAAAGTGATCAATTAATTTGGGTTAATGGGTATTTAAATAAGTCATGGGGTTATATGTGCAGATACCAGGTTGTAATTGTGATTTGTTGAGGGGCCAAATTGTAAAAGTACAATACCTATAAATAAGGGGTTATGGTCCCTAATCTAGGGTTACAATTTCTCTAATTCTCTTCACCCCCATCTTGAGAGAGAAATTCGGCCAAGTGAGAAAACCCTAAGGTTAGAAGATCCAAAACCCAAATCAAGATCAATCTATGGATTCAGGTATAAGCTTCCGCTCTTTTATGTTTTTTTTAATCTCTTTGAATGAATCATGGCTATATGGTTTTAAGATCTCAAGTTTTAGATCTATCAAGTGGTATCAGAGACTCCTTGATTTGTTCTTAGAGATTAAGATTAAAATTGGATTTTTTTGATCTTAAAAATCTCTGTTTTGGTTAAGATCTGTTCTCGGATGAACAGTAATGCTCGGATGAACAGTAAAGTTTTTTTCGGATGAACAGTAACTAAAAAATCACCGGTGAACAGTAACTTTTTGGAATTTTTTTGGGTTTTTTCTTTGATTTTTGGATATGGATCAAGAAAATTTTTTCAGTTTCTAGATCTGTTTTTGAAAATAAAAATCAAAGAATTTTATTTGGATTTGATCTTCGGTCCCATGCTCCCGCCGGCGAACTTTGCTGGCGGCCTCGCCCTCGACTCCGACGGTGGCGGTTGCTTCAGGAAACCCTAGGGTTTGACCTTTAGGTGCAGGAGTAATGGTGGCGGCGGTTTTCAGTTTGAAACCCTAAGGGTTCGTGCGATTAATCGTGGCGAAGATTAAGGACCGAACTTCGCGTTTGGTGTAATGTGAACCTCGCGCTCAAGTTTAACGAACCTCGCGTTCGTTCTCAATTTTAACGAACCTCGCGTTCGTTCCTAAGGTGAGCCTCGCGCTCAACGAACTTCGCGTTCGTTCTAAAGTGAGCCTCACGCTCAGTTCAAGTCGAACCTCGCGTTCGTGCTTCAGTCGAACCTCGCGTTCGTGCTTCAGTCGAATCTCGCGTTCGTGCTTCAGTCGAACCTCGCGTTCGTACTTTAGTCGAACCTCGCGTTCATTTTTTAACGAACCTCGCGTTCGTTCTCAAGTTGAACCTCGCGTTCATTTTTCAAACGAACCTCGTGTTCGTTCTCAGACGAACCTCGCGTTCGTGCTTAAGTGAGTCTCGTACTCAATACAGTCGAACCTCGCGTTCACTATGGTTAAGCCTCGGCTTTTTATGAGTCCACTTTGGTATACTTAATTTGTTAAGTTATGGGCCCTAATTAAGCTGTGAGACCCCAATTAAGTTTTTGGAAATTCAGTTGATTTAAATTAAAACTTTTTAGTTTAAATCTAATTTGGTTTTTAATCAATTATTTAATTCAAATATTATGACACTAAGGAACTAAGGTTGTCTCTCTTTCCAATTGATTAATTGAAACAAGAAGTTGCCAAAGTAACCTCTCTTGTGTAGATTGTTCATGAGGAATGTGAGATGTTTGTGTGTATGCTTTCGTGTAAATATTTAATCGGCCCAAAGGAATGTTAATATTTATTTAGACTGTATACACATCTGCGATGATAAGCGTGTGACAATTATAAGGTTTACATGTGAATAATGAATCGATCCAAAGATAGTTTCATTATTTGATATGAGTTATTGTTAATGTTTGATCATTACAACAAGGTATCACTTACAAGTTAATATTACTGTCCAAAGACTTGATATTAATGTTGTGCCCGATATCTTGGATGGGGATTGTCATTATTTGAATTTTATTGATTATGGTTATTGATGTGAGCATTTTTGTTTTATTTTAGCTAATGCATCTGCTGTAACAATTTTTGCTAACATCAACTCAATTCCCATGCTAAATGGGACAAACTTTAAGGTTTGGAAAGAGAACATATTAATTGTTCTTGGCTGCATGGATCTTGACTATGCATTAAGAACTGAACAACCCCTACCTCTCAATGCGGAAAGCACTCCTGATGCAAAGAAGGAGCATGAGAAGTGGGAGCGTTCAAATCGCATGAGTCTTATGATCATTAAGCGCGGCGTTCCGGAAGCCTTCAGGGGCATAGAATCCGAAGGGATTACTAAGGCTAAAGATTTCCTTGCCGACATTGAGAAGCGTTTTGCTAAAAATGATAAGGTAGAAACAAGCACGCTTTTAGCTCGCTTGATTTCGATGAAGTATAAGGGCAAGGGAAACATCAGGGAGTACATTATGGAAATGTCTCATATTGCTTCAAAACTTAAGGCACTTAAACTCGATCTTTGTGATGAGTTATTAGTGCATTTGGTTCTGTTGTCTCTTCCTGCACAGTTTAATCAATTTAAGGTCAGTTATAACTGTCAAAAGGAAAAATGGACTCTAAATGAGCTCATTTCATACTGTGTGTAAGAAGAAGACATGTTGAAGCAAGATAAGACAGAAAGTGCTCATTTGGCCTATGCCTCTAAGGATAAGGGTAAGAAAAGGAAGAATGATAAGGAAGCTGCTAAGGGTCCAGTTGAGAAGAAACAACATAAGGATAATCAGGGTTGTTTCTTCTGTAAGAAGCCTGGACATGTAAAGAAGGACTGTACAAAATATCACGCTTGGCGTGATAATAAGGGTACGTTCCTTTCTTTGGTCTGTTCTGAGGTTAATTTAGCTTCAGTACCTAGAAACACTTGGTGGTTAGACTCTGGTGCTACTACTCACATAAGTGTTTCTATGCAGGGTTGTCTGAGCTACCGAAAGCCAAGTGATGTTGAAAGACACATCTTTGTGGGCGACGGTCAATCAGTAGATGTGGAAGCAATTGGGCATTTTAGATTGCTATTAGGAACTGGTTCTTATTTGGACTTAAAAGATACTTTTGTAGTACCGTCTTTTAGACGGAATTTGATTTCAGTTTCTGTATTGGACAAATCAGGTTATTCTTGTTCATTTGGAAACAATCAATTCAGTTTATCTTTTAATTCAAATATTGTGGGAACCGGTTATTTGAGTACTTATGACAACCTATATTTGCTTGATACAATTGCTTCTTATAATGAAACTTTGCATGAGGAATCACGTGGTACTAAGCGTAAATTAAATAAGAAAAATTCGGCGTCATTATGGCATAAGCGCTTGGGTCATATCTCAAAAGGTAGAGTTGAGCATCTTGTGTCTGATGGTATTTTGGATTCCCTTGATTTTTCGGACTTCGACATATGTGTTGAATGTATCAAGGGAAAACAGACCAAAGTTAAGAGATTAGGTGCCAACAGATCTTCGGATGTCTTAGAATTGATACATACGGATATTTGTGGGCCATTCCCTACGGAATCCTGGAATGGTCAACAATATTTTATATCATTCATAGACGATTACTCACGTTATGGGCACCTATATCTCATTCATGAAAAATCTGAGTCTCTGGATATGTTCAAAACCTATAAAGCTGAAGTTGAGAATCAACTCAACCGAAGAATTAAAACCGTTAGATCTGATCGTGGTGGTGAGTACTACGGCAGATATGATGGTTCAGGTGAACAACGTCCAGGACCATTTGCTAGATACCTAGAGGAATACGGTATCGTCCCACAGTACACCATGCCGGGTTCACCTAGCATGAATGGTGTAGCTGAAAGACGAAACAGGACTCTTAAGGATATGGTAAGAAGTATGATTGCTCATTCTTCTTTACCAGAGTCACTCTGGGGAGAAGCACTTAAGACAGCAGCTTACATTCTGAATAGAGTGTCAAGTAAAGCAGTTGTTAAAACACCTTATGAGCTTTGGACTGGTCGAAAGCCCAGTTTAAAGCATTTACATATTTGGGGATGTCCAGCTGAGGCAAGGCCTTATAGGCCAAATGAAAAGAAATTGGACTCCAAAACAGTTAGCAGCTACTTTATTGGGTACTCTGAACGCTCTATGGGCTATAAGTTTTATGATCCCACACTAAGGAATATTTTTAAGACGGGAACAGCAACATTCTTTGAGGATGTTGAGTTTGGGGGGAGAAATAAGGTTAGAGACATTACTTTTGAGGAGGAATTGGCATCAGATCCAATCCATACAGTTACTTTTGACAATATTCAGGTTCCTATACCTGTTGTTGCTCAAGAAGTAAATTCGGAACCTCACGATGATAATGTTGAACAACTCCCTGTTCCAGAAGAACAAACTCAACAACCTCAAGAACCAGTGCCATTAAGGAGATCCACGAGAGAAAGGAGAAATGCTATTCCGGATGATTATATTGTATTTCTCCAAGAACATGAGGAAAGTAGTGGAATGTTGGAAGATGATCCAATCAACTTCCTTCAGGCCATGAAAAGTTCTAACTCTCAACAGTGGATTGATGCCATGAATGAAGAGTACAAGTCTATGCAAGACAATAAGGTTTGGGAACTTGTCCCATTACCAGAAGGTGCAAAACCAATTGGTTGTAAATGGATTTTTAAAACCAAGCGGGATGCAAACGGTAATGTGGAGAGGTATAAGGCACGTCTTGTGGCTAAAGGCTATACTCAAAAGGAAGGCATTGATTATACAGAGACTTTCTCTCCGGTTTCATCGAAAGACTCATTCAGAACAATCATAGCACTTGTTGCTCATTATGATCTTGAGTTACATCAGATGGATGATAAGACTGCATTTCTCAATGGCGACATTGATGAGATGATCTATATGGTGCAACCAGAAAACTTTGTGTCGGGAGACCCAAAGAATATGGTCTGCAAATTAAAGAAATCCATTTATGGACTCAAGCAAGCTCCTCGTCAATGGTATCACAAGTTTTAACAAATAATTATCTCGTTCGGCTTTGAGATGAACATTGTTGATGACTGTGTATATCACAAGTTTAGTGGGAGTAAGTATATCTTTCTGGTTCTGTATGTCGATGACATATTGCTTGCCACTAATGATATAGGCATGTTGCACGAAACCAAGAGATTTCTATCAAAGAATTTTGAGATGAAAGATCTTGGGGACGCCTCTTTTATATTAGGGATCCAGATACATCGAGATCGCTCTCGGGGTATTCTTGGATTATCACAAAAGAGCTATATCGATAAGGTACTTAAAAGGTTTAGCATGCAAGACTGCAGACCAGGAGATACCCCTGTTGCTAAAGGAGACAAGTTTAGTCTCAATCAGTGCCCTAAAGGTAACCTTGAAATTCAGGAAATGCAGAAGATTCCTTATGCTTCGGCTGTAGGAAGTCTAATGTATGCTCAAGTATGTACGCGTCCGGATATTGCGTACATTGTTGGGATGTTAGGCAGATACTTAAGCAACCCTGGTATGGATCATTGGATAGCAGTCAAAAGGGTTATGAGGTATCTTCAGAAAACAAAAGATTACATGCTCACATACAGAAAATCAGAAAATTTGGAGGTGATTGGGTATTCGGATTCTGATTTTGCTGGATGCCAAGATAGCAGAAAGTCTACATCAGGCTACATTTATATGTTAGCAGGAGGAGCTATATCATGGAAAAGTGTCAAACAAACACTAGTAGCTTCCTCCACTATGGCAGCAGAGTTTGTAGCTTGCTATGAGGCATCCAATCAGGGAATATGGCTGCAAAATTTTATCACGGGACTGCGCATTTTGGAAAATATTGAAAGACCACTAAGGTTATATTGTGACAATAAATCTGCAGTAATGTATTCCAATAACAACAGGAGCTCAATCAAGTCAAAACATATTGACATTAAGTTCCTGGTTATGAAAGAAAGGGTACAGAGTGGACAAATATCCATAGAGCACATTGGGACAAACTCCATGATAGCTGATCCTCTTACTAAGGGATTGCCACCCAAGGTCTTTCATGAGCATACTGCTCATATGGGTGTGGTAATATTTGAGGATATTATGATTTAGTGAGAGTTTGTAATTGTGGTGCTTTATGTTTTTTGGTTGTATTGTCTGATCAGAATAAAGTATTCAGTTAAGACACTCTGTTACATTATGTTTGGTTTTGACCTCACTAAAGGAGGACCAGTTGAAAATAGACATGTACTGATCACATTGCATGTAATTTTCATGCTGCACATCCATGATTGATCTATGTCGTTTGATTGTATTGGTATATGTGACCATTGATGGGTCGAGTCACGATAAATGTGACAAAGGCCGCTTTGATCCTATATTGATATAGTCAATGGACGAGATTGTTCGGAAATATCTTTTCAGTGATAGCAATTTTGAGCTCATAATGTTATACACAATTTAAGGAATCATATGGTGCCCAAGTGGGAGATTGTTGGATTTAATCTAATAAATCTAATTATGGGCACATATGATTAATCATTGTGTATTGCTATCTTTCAGGATAACCCACTAAAGTGATCAATTAATTTGGGTTAATGGGTATTTAAATAAGTCATGGGGTTATATGTGCAGATACCAGGTTGTAATTATGATTTGTTGAGGGGCCAAATTGCAAAAGTACAACACCTATAAATAAGGGGTTATGGTCCCTAATCTAGGGTTACAACTTCTCTAATTCTCTTCACCCCCATCTTGAGAGAGAAATTCGGCCAAGTGAGAAAACCCTAAGGTTAGAAGATCCAAAACCCAAATCAAGATCAATCTATGGATTCAGGTATAAGCTTCCGCTCTTTTATGTTTTTTTTAATCTCTTTGAATGAATCATGGCTATATGGTTTTAAGATCTCAAGTTTTAGATCTATCAGTAATAGCAATTAGGGGTGGAAATGAACAAAATAATTAACAAATAGTTCGATAATTGTTCGAGTAACTATTCGGTCATATTCGATTCGGTAGTTCATTTACCACTAAACAAATATTTTTTAGTATTTGAGTTTACTAACGAATAGAATTTAACTAGATATATATTCGATTCGTTTGTCTATCAAATATTTATTTAAAATTTGATCACTTATTATTTGTATTATTGCATATATGATGTCATATTTTTAACCTATTTACCATTTATACTAAAGTTTTATGTACTGATTTTAAGACTTAAATAATCTTAAATCTGTTTTCTAATGAAAATTTTGATTTAAATATGCATACATTATATATTATAAAGGAATAATTTTTATTTATGAATTTAAATACCATTTGAAAATCAAATTCTTTAGCGGAATAAATATACTTTGATATTCAAAAAGTATTCGTGAATATTCATGAATATTTATCAAATACCAAGTATTCGGGTTCGAATTAAAAAAACTCCATATATGAATATTAGAGTCTGCATTCGAATTCGATAATTTTAAACAAATACAAATACGAACACCTTAGTATTCGATTCGATTCGATCATTTACCACCCCTGATAGCAATTTCAGGGATTTGATGGCCTAAGTTTAACTTTGAAATATTTAAAGGAGTAATAACATCAAAAAAGACCACTAGTATTATATGTATTGTAATAATATTGCATATATACCTGATAGCAGGCACCGCAGCCTTTGCCGGCTTTGAAAACGGAGGGGCTTCCAGCAGCAATCATAGAGGAGAATGGATGCTTCCCTACTGCATTCCCATATCCACATGCTCCACCTGTCAATTCACACGAGAGAAAAAAAAGATAATTATCATTTAACTCCTCTATTATTTGTTATTTAATTTTCTTTTAGAGCAAAATAAATTGACCATTGTTGAGGCATCAACATAGTTCCATTTAATGAAGCCATGGTCTCACTTGACTCGACCTTCTAACAACAACCGTTTATACTTTGATCGGTACAAAATAGCGGAAAACAATTAAATTTCTTTCTTTCTTTCTTGATACATCAATTATCAAGATGACAAAGATCGGTAGATAGTTCTCTATGTTTGTCCCTGGGCATGAAAGTTAATGATAATGCAATGTCATTAATATACAGTATAAATTATCAAATTGATATATTTTAGTTACCCGTGGTTATCAATAAAATAAATTTTCTTGCTCCGGCAACTACAAGGTATAAAAAAATGGTTATATTTTGGCAATAAGATATCTATCGTTGTTGCCGATGAGTTTGAGCAATTTAAATTAGGGCTTTTTGCACATATACCCCTCACACTTCCAGTATTTATAAATTTAACCTCTAATTCTTGATACCCCCCCCCCCCCCCCACACACACATTTATATGAATCATGCAGTACCAGACACGAGATAGATCTTCCAAAGAACAAGGCTTTTTTCAAATAAACCAATTCATTTGGGACCCTGCGGAGAGATCGATGACGTGAGTTAAGTCGGAAAGAAGGCTCAAACTCGACTACTGCAATATCCCACAACCTACTCCAGAAACAACCACCGAAACCTGCACTCAAATCATAACCAAGCAATCACCACCTCTCAATCTATTTGTGACACCCCCACTTTAGTTCCACTTGGATTAGTGTGAAGAAATGTTAGTGACTTAAATAGAGAAGCCCAATGCTCAAGAAACTAGTGTTAGCATTTTGGCGGTGGACTTTAGTCAACATCGAGTTGCTCTCGGTAGGTCCTACGGCTTACACGCGCCAACAGGCCCGTGGGCCTGGAGCGTGACAAAATGGTATCAGAGTAGTTGACAGCCGGAAGTGTGGAGCTAAGTGTTATACGGGGCTAAGTGCTACACCATGTGGATGTGGTGTGAGCCACTTCTAGAGCCCGTAGGAGCCACCTCTAGAGTCAACATCATCTAGCAGTAGTACTAGGATGTGCCAATTGTCATGTCGTGACGACGAGGACATTGTCTTTGTAAGGTGGGGTAATTTTGACACCCTCATTTTAGTCCCACATGGATTAGTGTGAAGAAATGTTAGTGACTTAAATAGAGAAGCCCAAGGCCCAAGAAACCAGTGCTAGCATTTTGGCAATGTACTTTAACTAACATCGAGTTGCTCTCGGTCGGTGGGTCCCACGGCTCGCGCCAACGGGCCCGTAGGCTTGGGGCGTGACACTACACCATTCCCCGGTCATTCTTCTCTACCCATCCACTACAACTACATAGATAATTAGCATCTTGGATTCGGCGATCTCATGTTTCGGTATAATAGGTTTGCGCGATGACTGATGAGGCTTCGAGGTTGTTCAAAGTACAGATGAATGATGCGAGTTTGGGGCTCGATGAGTTCGCCCTTGTTGGGTTGCTCTTCTCTTGTGCTCTCGTGTGGGTGCTTTGCGTTTGGCCGAGTGGATTTATCGATTTGCAAAGAAGATGGCGAAATGCGTTTGTGGGCAACGCAATAACAGTTATGTATGGTAAACATGGATTCTTGGATAAGATGGTAGAGAGATTTGGAGGGAGAGAAAGACCGAGGAGAGAGAGGGTTCTTTTTTCAATCAAATATCAAGATTTGGGGGTTGTCTTAGTAAATATGAGAGATTTGATGGGTATATATATGCAAAAACTCCTAATTTAGATGCCTAAAAACTCACCGCCAACGAGGGGTACCTTGTTGTCAAGACTTTATCAATTTGCGCACCTTTTTGTGGCGCCAGAGTAAGAATATATACCTTCTTGTTTACAATGAGTAACTAAATATACCAATCTGGTAATTTAATTAGCCTTAACATGCACATTTAACATACACATTATATGCTAAAATGTAGGTATGTATGAAGTTAGTATGTACGTATGGACGCATTCATCAGTATATTTCATCTAATTAATTACCATCACTTCCAGCTCCATTGGCAGCTCCATACCACGTGACTCCGGCCGGCGACCATCTTCTCCGGGTTGCCGGCGAGTAAAGACTAGCATTGGCCTCGAAGGAGAAGGAGAGACTAAAGAGACGACAAAAGAAACTGAAGATGCGGAAAAGACACCAAGAGTTAGTAGCCATGTGAGCGTTTTAGGCTCGAAGTTAAGAGGCGCTGTAGAGTGCAACTATTTATACAGAGATGATGGCGTTGATATATTCAAGTGCATCTTACTCCAAATTTTAACGCAACTAAAATTAAACTGTACAAATTCACCACGCATGTCGGTTGTAATTAGGCTCAAAGACAAAGAGCTCCAGTTATTTTAACATCCAATGCGGACGACAAAGATTTTTGTTAAGAAAAACACTAGCACCGTAGTGAATTTAACACAATATAATACTTCTTCTAGAAGTGTAATAAAATATGTATTACCCTTTTCCTTAAAATAACAATCTACACTTAATTAGTACATACAAAAGAGTCCACCCTAAAGAAAATCTATTACTCTCTTAAGCACTATTCAAAATAGTGAACTACCTCTTCAGTTGGCCTCCTAGGGTCCGTTTGGTTGGTTGAAATGAAGGGGGAAAGTCCCTGTAGACCTGCCACTTTTGACAGTTTTACAGCAAAATCGCTTCTTAAAAGAGGCGATTTTGCTGTAAAACTCTGCCAAAAGTGTCAGCTTTTGGTACACTTTTGACAGATCTACAGTGGCTTTCCATGTTAAAATTACCCAACCAAACGGGCCCCTACTCAATGTCTGCTCGCTTACGTGATGATGAGTAGGCAAAAGTACTACTGTTTAATTATTTCCGCAATTAAGTTGGCTCTCTTTGGCGCCAACTTCACGGACTAGGATATACTTTTTACAATTGCAATTTTTTTATAAATTTCATAATGCAAAATTAAGCATATACTAAATTTTGTCGGCAAGATATTTAAAGCACTTTGATGTCAAAGTTCCATATTAATCCCCGGATTCTAGCGTTGATAGTGGTTTTCGATAGTTGCATTTGATCGTTTTGCTACCACGATTTTGTTTCTTGGTTGAATCTCAATTGAAATTTTGTATTAATTAATAACATCAAAATCAGTATTATAAAACATAATATTAGCAATGTCACTCCAATTCTAGAGAAAGGAGATGAGTCACCTACCCAATCAATTTATTGTTTTTTTAATTTGAAGAAGTTAGGTTTCAGTTATAAATAGTAGTAAATGGGGCCCTTTCAATTTATAAAGTTGTATTTCATGCTTGGGCAATATTAGAGTGCAAATAACGCAGTGAAAATAGGTCATTTTAGGCTTTTGGTCTTAATATTCCACTCAATTGTTAAAAATAAATAAATAAATAATCAAGGATTAGTGTGGTTAGTTAGCGATGCAGTATCCATAAAACCAGGTTACATTCGGAGTATCTGAGGAGAGCAAAAAGTTAATTATAGAGATACTCCTGTTCACTTATACCTCCTAAATTGTTTTATTACCACTTATAATCTATATTCAAAATTTCATTTTTTTTTTTTGCCCTTACATTGATATATAATGTAGATTGATATTATTATGCAAGGATCAAATATCTGGAATTTAAAAGGCATGAGCATTAATACAAACGTCTAGAAAATACAAATAATTACATCTCCACAGTGTAAAGGGTTGCATCTGTAAAATGAGGACCAAATCACAAAGAAAAGATAAAGACACAGCTTTGCAGTGCTTAACTTCCAAAAGTTTGTACATAATATAGTCTCCAAGTAATCCAAGTAGAGACTAGGAGGCCGTGACTTTAGATACATGCAATTAGATTAGAAAATCACGTCTTTCAAGAATCTTAATTAGATTAGAAAACCCCTTTTCTTAGTTAAAATACAAGACACATTTTGATAACCATTTTGAGCTTGAATTCAAATACTTGGAAATCTTAAAAATCTTGTCAAAATCCTACAATAGGTGTTAAATTGTCAATTTGTATACCACATACTACAGAGACAAGCACTGAAGCGCAATACAACACCCGACAAAGAGTTGATTTCAGAAACATACCAGGGTTTCGAACAAAACTACTATGACTTTTAATTAGAGAAAAAACTATCATTAACTTTCAAAACTACAAAAAGTACCATGAGTTATCGGAAATTAATGTTAAGGAAGTTAACTGCACGAATTAAAGATTTAAAGGACAATTGACAATAGGACATGAGAAGAGGGTAATAAAGATGATATATAAAGTACCTGACATCAGAAGTGACCAGCACATATTGTTCAAAACATGAAACGGTTAACACATGACAAGTTACCCTAATTCATCACATATACTAGTTTAATGAAAAAAATCATGAACATTTTTATCTGCTAAGAATACTTTATATACTTTATAGTGTTCTTTTGTGCAAAACCACCAAGTTGGTGGTTATTTTGTGAAGTTTACCCCCACGAAAAATAAATGGCAATGAACAATAAAACAAATATAACATGAGGAATAAGGTTACACACACAAAATGTGCTCAAAGCAGGTACTAACCTAGAAAAAGATTGTGGTTCTTCTCCATAATTCAGACTTTGAAAAAATTAGTCAGCACCAATATTAGGTGTAGCTACCTCGAGTGAGAAATCTCAGATATCAGCACCTTTTTCCACTGGTATTTTGCATCTATAAGAAACAGCCAGAAAACTTTCTTCAGAGATACCAATTACTCATCAGACTGTAAAAAGCCTCCCAATGTCCTCTATGTAAACATCAATACCCTCCAATGTCAAAAATCTCCAACTAGAGGAGGATATTTTATCTCTACAATTCGCAAACATTGTTTTTTCTCATTATCTCTATGCTCTCTGCTATAGTCGATCCAGCAGTCCCAACAAATCCCATTGTAGCACAGCTACAAACAGTCTCCTCAACATACAGCAAAACATCCGGTAGCATTACACGATCACAATCTCTTTTCTTTTTAATTCCATCAAGATTTCGCGGAAGAAAACTGGACTTCAAGCTATTTTCAGCTGCCATGAGTTTCTTTGCAGCTTGAACTATCAAGTCATCTCTTTCCCGCAGTGTAAACAACTTGTAGGACTGTGTGTCTTCCTTGAGTTCTTCAAGATAAGTTCCAGTCCAGTTCATTGTTGGTAAATCTGTCATTATGAAAATGTGAATTGGACCTGAGGCTTTCAATGATAGTATCTTCTGTTTAAGTGCTGAAAATGTGGACTTCCAATGGTTTTTGAACTGCCCGTCTAGCAATCTAAGCTGTGCACATAAAAACGGTTCTTTTATATTCTGTACAGCAAATTCCTTTCCAGCAGCAATTACCTCGGGAGAAAATGGTAGGAACTCAGTTTTCTTAATCAATGACTGTATAAAAGGGTCTCTTGGTGCTTCATGGATATCAATGTAAAGCTCCGAGCCTTTATAAGGTGAAGAGAAAACACTCCCCAAAGCCAGAACTGTTGCTGTTTCAGCATTAGAGCCAGGCCCCAGAGCCTTAAATATATCTCTACGCTTTCTAACATAAGAGATCTTTTTTTTCTTCTGCAATTCTCTGTCAGGCTGAAATTTATCTAACATCCCATCATTTTCTTGTTGGTACGTCCAAACTATTGTTCTACAATCTTCTTCTAAAGCATATATACAATGATTAACGTTACCTTGTGATCCAGAGAGCAATGATCTGCATGGACTGGAGTTAGTTGACAAGGATCCATCACCAGATATAGCACAACATAAACTACCAAAGCAAGCATTGCCCATATTTAAACCGCACCATAGAGAAGCAAATACCCTAAAATCAATTATCCTGACCTTGGAAGATGTTATTGAAGACAAATCAATAATGTCGGCCATTGACACATACCTGAAAAGCAAAGCAAAATATAGAGTCAAGTGCCTAAGATATCAAGAACCGTATCCACAGTTAGTGATAATTTGTTATATTTAATTTCACATGATTATTAAGTTCTTCCATCACAATTTCTGATATAGCTGTCAGGATCTGGCCATCAGTTTGAGTAGGAAACTACCTTGCAAGAAAAGCTTTAAAACAGCCTGCGTATTATTTGTCAAGAGTTAAATTGCATATTATGTTTAATTTGTTTCGTTCAACATGGCTCAGTAGTTAGCTATATCAGTAGTATAAGTTATCTGTCTAGCTGTCCCATATAGCAGCCAGCCAGCAGACTAACATTCCGGTTAACCATACCTATTCTGCTTTACAAATTATTGGCAAATATACATATGCAAAGGTTTCTGATTCTTGTTAATAACGGGTCTGCGTATGGCAAGGACTTAATCATTTAAATTATTTTTCTTGCTAATTTTTCCTTCTATACAGATATTTTATGGAGCATTTCTTTCAGAGCTCAAAAAGAAAACCGCAGGAATTACCTGACTCATGAAGTACACAGATTGGCTAAAATGGTCTACCATCCTCTATTTTGTGACATCATTAGCATCAGTAGACTTCAGAAAGTTAGCACAACTCATTATCAAAAGATCATTAGATTCAGTGATACAAAGGGCTTTGGACCCTCTCAATTAAGCCGAATGCTAGGTTTATAATAAGCTCAGAAAGATGAGTATTAACTACTATCCATGACACTTTCCTCTTGTAGCTTATAAGAATTGGTTGAATCTAAATTGTCACATATTCTCAGGATGGTTGTTACTATCAAAGCTATTATCTAACTTTATCTGTTAATATCAAGGCCATTCTCTAACTTGATCAAAAGACTTCAAATAATGTGTTACCTTACCATTTCAGCCATCTACAACTTCAGTACATGAGCGTCATTTTAATTTTGCATCCTTTTGATCAACAACTGGTCAAGTTTAGCATGCTATGGTGCAGGTCCGACGCACAGTAATATCCTGATTATCCTGTGATGTAACTCAATTATCTATGCAATTCCTCACCAAAGGATATATTCTTAGAACCCCGAATCCTACAAAAAATAAAAAATAATAAAAGTTCCACATTAGGAGGTTTTCCCTAAAATCTAGTCTTATACTAGCCTATGCTCTTCATTTATTTAACCTATTATCCCGTTTCTTTTAAACTCCGTATACATGTAATGGTTTGGTTATGTCATGCACTAAATTATCTTTTGGGCTCCAGCCTTCACAGACACACATCAAACATATGCACACGAACAAAGACCAACAGTGATCTAGATTTTTAAGTTCCTTGACATCTTTTATGATACTTAACTACACGTCTCTCTCTCATCACTCACTGAATTCCATATCTTTCAACAATTCAACACACTATCTAATAACCAAAAGCACTAATAGATCGGATTGAAATTTATACATATATCACTTGCCAAAGTGGTTATAATCCTTCACAAACGTTGTTAATATACGATATCATATACATCAGCAAGATCATCTTCAAGGATCATAAAACTCATTATAGAGGTAGAGACTGTAATATTCAATAATGGATAAAGATTGAAACCCAAGCATATACCAGAGTGGGATTCATTCTGAATCAATAAACCTGGCATATATATATTAGTCGAATTTAATTAAGTAATAGCTAAGTTAACATAGATCAGGAAGTCCTTGAGGGCTGCCAGGTTTCCAAAACCTATGTTGAGTTCAAAAAGGAACCACAGGAAACTATTGAAGTGTTCCAAATCCCAACTCTCAATGATAACTTAAAACATAAGTAATGCACGTGATGCTTTCTTGTCACAGAAATGTGTGAGGGATCAAACTATTGAAGCAATCCCACTTAAAACATTTCTGTTTAATCCTTCCAGGGTGAGAGTGTTCCGTTGATTCTTCTGAGTGTCAAATCATTCCTATTGTTTCTTCCTTTTTCTTTAGGGGCTGTTTGGTTCGTTTTTTATCTCTGTGGAAACTCTTTTCACCGCCTCCACGTAAGAAGTTTGATGGCCACGTTGGATAAAACGTTTCCGTCGGTTTATTTTCCCCACTTTGTTTCGCTAGGGCTTCACGAGCGAAACTGAAGAAAAAACGCCGCCACATCGGATTTCCTCCTCTCCCTCAATTCCTTCCTTCCCCTCGTGAAATCGACGGAAACTGCAGCCACGTCGGCTGTTTGGTTTCCTCGTTGATTTCTTCGACGAGTTATACTTACCTCCGTGCTCTCCTCCCGCCAGAAACTCCCGCGACCCACTTTGTCCCTGTATTCGGATCTGAACATTGACGACAATAATCAGATCTGATCATTGCCGACGCTGTTGCTTCATAAATCAAGGTAAAAATTGGTCTTTTTTAATTTTCTTATTATTAGTTTAATTTACAACAATGATCTGAGAATTTGTGGGGAGGGGGGGTCTGATTTACGCAATTTTGTGGATCTTCGAATCAATTTTTCTGATTTTTCTATTTTTTGACATTTCACAGATAAGAAAATTTGATTAGAAAACTTCGAATACCCTTTCGTGGAGAAAATTTGTGGAGGGGGGGTCTGATCTACGCAAATTTTTTGATTTTCGAATCATTTTTGGTGATTTTCCTTTTATTTTTGAGATTTTACAGATAAGAAAATGATGAAATTTCGTATAATTTCTTAGATTTTAGAATTAATTTTTGTTGTTTTAGCATTATTATTGGGAATGTATTACGGATTTATTTATCTAGGTGAGACATATCAGATTTAATTACTAATAAATATCTGGATGTGTTGAAAAAATTTAAATCTGTGATGAGGAGCTTGTGACTGTAGCAGTGAGAATCCCCCCATGATTTTGTATTTTCTAAGATCAATTTTTGGTATTTTTAATTATCTCATTATTAGATAGTATGAAAATGTTAATTGGTTGCGTGTTAATGTAATTTTACTCATTTTAGGAGCTAAAGTTCATATCTTTGTTATTTATTAATGCTATTTATATCACTGGAATATTTTTGGGTTTGATATTGTAGTAATCCATGTTAGTAATTTGTAAATTGTAAATTGTAAATTATAATTTGTAATTTTTTCAGATTTTGACATAATTCGACTTATATTCTAACGGGATAATGATTTTTTGCATCATAGATGGATAATGATGGTGATTGTTCCGATGAACAAAGTGTTGTAAATATGGTTCAAGATGCTGCCCTATCCGTTCTAATTATAATAATTACTGTCATAAGAAGAATGCAAGCAAGGCGTAAATCAATTCGTAGTGGTCCAAATAAGGAAAAAAGAAGACAAGAGAGAGCTAGAATTGAGCACATAAGTCGAATTTATAATGGTTTTAGTGATAGTTGCGTGAATTATATTAGAATGAGAAGTGGTGCTTTTGCAAAACTAGCGAGTATAATGAGGAACAATATCCTGCTAAAAGACTCAAGGAATATAACAGTGGAAGAACAACTTATAATGACTCTGAACATTCTGGGTCATAAATCTAAAAATCGCATAGTTAGATCTCATTTTATAAGATCAGGGAAGACAGTGAGTAGATATTTCAACAAGGTATTACAAGCAATTATTTGCCTGCGTGGACGGTACATGAGACAAGCCCCCAATGACATTCCCCAAGAGATCATTAACAACCCGCTATACTACCCTTATTTCAATGTATATCTACACTTTAAGCACATTTAAATCTATAATCAATGTAAATAAATTTTAATTTAGATGTGTTATACACGTATTATAGGATTGCATTGGAATGGTAGATGGGACACACGTAGATGCTATGCTTCCGATTAATCTTGTTGCACGATTTCGAGGCCGCAAAGGTGTTACACAGAATGTGCTTGCAGCTTGCACCCCAAACAAGCTGTTCACATATGTTCTAGCAGGTTGGGAGGGGTCTGCAAATGATTATAGGATTCTTCAGGACGCATTGTCTAGACCACAACCACATGGATTGAGAGTCTATGATGGTAATTAAATATAGACTTAACTTAAAATTTATTATTTTTAATATTCAAACTTGACTTAACAATTTTCTTAATAAAATTGTAGGCAAATACTATCTATGTGATGCTGGGTACCCAACCATGCCAGGTTTCATCTCTCCATACCGAGGTGTTCGATATCATTTGAAAGAACATTCGGGTAAAACACCTAAGAATAGAAGAGAATTATTCAATCTAAGACATTCTTCATTGAGGTCTAAGATTGAATCTACATTTGGCACATTGAAGAATCGTTTCAAGATTTTGTGTGCTGCCGCATTATCCTTTTCCTATACAAGTAGATATCGTATTGGCATGCACGGTACTCCATAATTTTATTGCAACTGTGGATCCAAGTGATGAATTACTCAACGATGATGAAATTAATGAAGACATTGATGGTGAAGTGGCTTTCGAGAATGACACTAATTTAGTTGATTTTACTCAAAATCAAACCCAAAGAGAGCAAACTGAATCAAGAAATGAGTGGAAGACTCTTAGGGATGACATTGCTTGGGCGATGTGGGTGGACTACTGTGATATGTATAATCATGATGTAACCACAGAGACTTGACTTTTATTATTGTTCTATTTATGCTTATATATGTACTCAATAACTCTATTTCCATTAATGTCGTTCTGCTTTTATTCATGTTGTACTTATTTCATCTAACTTTTTCTATTTAATTAGCAATGGCTGATAATACTTCATTGAGTGGGAGAGAGAATCAAAAAGGCAAAGGGGTCGTTCCTTCACCTTCCCAACCATCTCAACCCCCTCAGTCTATGCATCACGGTGATGGGTATTTTCCATTTCAGCAGTCGTACTTTGTACAACCACCTCAAGCATACCCGAACATGCCATTCCATGATAGCAGCTACTTTTCAATGCACCATAATATGGGGCCATATTCGAACATGCTCAATTCACCCACTTTGCCTCCACAATTTCACAGTCCTAATCTGAGTGGGGTGCAGCTTTCACACACTAGTGATAATGGATCAACTCCCGAATCAGGTTCCAAACGAAACCTCGTAGAAGAAGGGGTAGAAACATCGCCAAATCCAAAGAAGAAGAGGAAAAACACCACATCCTCCAAAAAAGGTGAAGTAGGTGGTTCTCAAGGCAACAAACATTTGTTCTGGGATCCCGTTATGATGATGAGCTCATTCCATTTCTTGCCGACTTGGTAAGAAAGGGTTACAAACCCGACAAAAGCTTTAAGAGAACCGCATTTCATATGGCTTCTTAACACATTAATGAAAAGTTCAACACAGTTTTTAAGTGGGATAATGTCATGCACCGCATCAAAACTCTACGAACACGATTTCGTGATATGGAAACTTGTCGTAATCTTAGTGGTGCTGGATGGGATGATAGTACGAAGACTGTCATTATGGATCCTGAATGTTTGGATAGGTGGATTGAGGTAAATAAAGCCTGGTTAAAGAATATATTTATTTTCCATTTTAAGCAATTTTTCTAATTAATTAAATTATACTTTTTTAGGACAAGAGCTTTAAGAATGCGAAGCTTAGACAATATGTCAATAAACCATTGAGGCATTATGATGATCTCGCCCTTATCATCGGTAATGATCAAGCCACAGGTCAATTTGCTAATGATGCTTGAAAAAAGTTTAGCCGTAGTGAGACCATAAATCTTGGAGATGAGGTGAACTCACCAATGCATTCTCTCCAATCTACTCAAGTACACATTGTAGATGACGAGGACACTCCTCCGCCTAAGGAAGCACCCAAAATATCAAGTTCTAAAGCTAAGTCATCCTCCGCCAAGCTAAAGGCTCGTAAGACCAACCTAGATAGTGAGATCATGCTAAAGATGGTGGATAAGATAGATGTATTTAGCACAAACATGAAGTGTGTGAATATGCATTGGACCGAGAAGTTATCCACGGTCCTATATGCTCATTCACATGACTTTACTGTTGCTAAGTTAGATACATACTATCGTCACCTCTTTATGAATGAGCATGAATCTAGACTATTTATGGGCATATCTTCGGATGGTCAAAAGGAGATAATAGAGGCATTTCTCAACAAAGAGGATTGAAGACATTTAGATCACGGGCGTGTGTGTTAGTTTATGATTCTCACTTAAGCACTTTTTTGTTTGAAAACTTTTTTAATTTTGGTTGAAGACTTTTGCCTGTTTGGTTTAGAGACAATACTTTTTTAAAATGATGTTTAGTTTTGTGGTTGTCGAATCGTATGACAATGACTAATATAATATTTATATTTTATTAAGTAGTTATTTGCTTTCATTTTTTAATATTATCTTTCATACTGTGAATATTGTGGTGTACTAACCTTTAAATTAAACTTGTGACTGCAGGATATTAATAAGTCACCATACAATTTTTTAAGATGCAAGCAACCTACAATGTGCACACATTGTACTGGATGGCTATTAATCTGGGTATTTTGTGTAGTAAGTTTTCATGACATGTGTTTACATTGGTGACTTTTTTACATATAGGCTATGATTATTGTCATAATATCTGAGATTTGCAACCTGCAATATCTATTGATATTGTACTGGATGGCTAACAATGATGATATTGACCATATTATGAGCCCTCAGCCCTCAGCCCTATTCATTTTGGTTTGCATCAATTTAGGCTATGATGATTGTCAGATTTTCTGAGATTAGCAACCTGCAATATCTATTGATATTGTACTAGATGGCTAACAATGATGATTTTGACCAAATTCTGAGCCTTCATCCATAATTAGTTAAACATCTCTGGTTGGCTTTGTGATGCCTATTGGTGGTTTTGATGCCTGTTGGTGTTGTTGGTGGTTTTGATGCCTGTTGGTATTGTTGGTGGTATTGATGCCTGTTGGGTTTTTCCTGCTGGATTGTTGTTGCCTACTAGCCTGTTGGTGTTTTTGGCTGCATTCTTGATTTTGTTGGCTGATTGATACATCATTTTATTTGTTTCCATAAGTTCTAGTATCCAAACTCAGT
>BQKN01057149.1:4944-37095 GCA_022839385.1 Asparagus kiusianus | reverse complement strand
TTGTACATGGAAATGCATTTCCCTATATCAAGGAAACGAACCAAACAGCCCCTTATGAAAATTTGACACACAAACCAAACGTGGGGCTTTTCTTCACAGTACATATAAATTACAACTGCTAGCTCATATGGTTCAGTTAGCTTATATAATAACTACAAGGGAGTAAATTCCCTTCTCCCATTTCGCCAAGTCTAATACATTGCCTCTAAATTTATACCTATCTATCCAACTGCTAATTCTTCACAGTTCTCTATACAAAAAAAAAAGTTAGCACCCCAAAATTCCCAACTTTTATGACTCCATTATTTGCCAAAACAAATATACTGACCCTAGATCTAAAAACAACAGTATCATAAATAAATAAATAAAAATCTAATTTTTAACAAAAACTCACCTTCGCTCTTCGGCGAGCTGCATGATATGATCCCAAACCGCCGCCCGAAGCTCAGCCGGGCACTTAACCCTAAACTTAGGGCAACTCCCGAGCGCCACCGCGTGATGATCGAGCACCGGCGGAACAACCAGCGTCCGGTTGAGGATCGCAGAGATCAAGATGGCGTTCCTGAGCTCCGACAGCTGATTACTGAACCCGCTGTGGGGAGCGTACCACAGAAATCTCTCTCCAGCTAGGGCTAGGGTTTCGCAGGGGTTCTTCGATTTGGGAGCTAGGGTTTTGGGAGAGAAGGGGATGAGGGATGTTAGGGTTTTGGAGGAGACGAGGAGGAGGAGGAGGAGAGAGAGGAGGAAGAGGAGGGAGATTAAGAAGAGGAGGGGTTTGTTTCGTTGGCTTCGCTTTCGCCAACGGCTTCTGTTTACCGATGAATCCATGGCGGTTTTCGATCTCGTCTTCTTTCTTTCATCGCTTGCAGCTGTAATTGGATTTTACACAATTCTATACTAGTCCTTTACATTTTTTTATTTCCAATCAGTCCCTCTCATCGTGGAAATTACTACTACGTCCCTGAAATCTTACAAGTTATTACAAATTAGACCCTCTAGCTTGATACCATTTGATTTGGGGGAATACACCTTAAACTAACCTTTTCTTTATCCTGAAATGCCAGTTATACCCACCTCTTTCTTACCCTCGCTCCTTGACCCTCTTCTTTTACTTCTCACTATTGGTGAAAAAAAATAGTGTATCCGTGGAAATATTCGTGCACATTAGGATACGGATATGGTAATAAAATGTCTGTATTTGGTGAAATATTGTTACAGATGTAGATATATAGCGAAATATCTAGGTTTGTATTCGAAATATCTGAATTTATGTTGACCATGTCATTGCGAATTGTTTTGTCCTTAGATTAAGGGATTTGAGATTAATTTTAATGATCGCGAGTAGTACTTTTAGGTTTTCATATATAATGTACATATTATTAGGCTTCTCATATCAGGACACATCCATATTAGGATTCATAAATAGTACACGGACATAGATATAATAAGCATCATGTCCAAGCCATATCTGATGCATTTGCACTCCTACATCACTTTTCATAGGCTCTGATAACTTCACTTTCTTTTTCTAGCTCTCTCATTACACCGATCCTAGCAAATCCGAAGTCTCAAATTTTCTTGCCTCACGTCCTTTCAAAAGAAGAAGCCTTCCCCCAATCTAGAGAGGGTAAATAAGTAAATAATCATTTTTAATTAACCACTAGATCAGATAGAGTAAGTCCATTTAATGAAAATGTAAAAACGAAATAATTTGAAAAAATCTATAATGTTTAGTGACCTATTAGGGACCTCATAACAATTTCAATGATTTGAGATCCCCCACCCATCACCCCCACCCCACTACCTTCCCTCCCCCCCCCCCCCCCCCCCCACAACACCCACCCACCCACCCACCCACCCAACAGCAACACACATACACATAATTGTACAAACTGCAAACTCATGATAAAATTATTTAGGGTTCCCCCCAGGAAATCACCTTAAAAATAAGGTCATTCGATAGAAATCGCCTTTTATTTTCAATTTATATGTAAACCATATTTAAAATATGTTATTGTTCTAATCAACCACCTTCTAGCCAAATTTTTACTAAAAATAAAAAAGAACATTAAAAAATATATGTTTAAAATACGCTACTTGTATCCTAACTAAACCCAAACCTTAACAAAGTGAGTCACGTGTCTCAAATGTGAGTTTTTAAAGGTATTTTTTTTAGTGAAAACTTTGATTGGGATATGGTTGATTAAAATAAAAACTTATATTAAAGTTGATTTATGTATAATTTAAAAAATAGAAGATGGTTTCTGTGAAATGACTCTCTTTTTAAGGTGGTTGCCTAAAAAACCCAAACTATTTAGTTACGAAAGTCAAGTATACAAAATTTAGAGTTTTTGTCTTCACATGTTTAAATTCCAAAGTCCACATCTTAGACATTTGAAAATTTATTCTAAATCTTGTAATTTGTTAATAGATCCTTTTGATATGTCATATCAAGATTTATTAGCACATCTTTTCCTATCAAACAAGCATACACATTTCTGGTAAGATACAGTTATTTTTTATTTACATGTAGACCCTATGTGATGTCGTTGTTTTGATCATTATACATCTAGTTTCATTTTAGTAGACAGACAAGTAAAGATTCTATCAGAATACTCAGTGGCAGATCGGAAAAAAAAAATTCTTTGGTGGTGCACTACAAGTATCTAATAGTTGCCTAAATATACTAATATATTATTATAAAAGTATAGTATGTGATGGAATTCATTGGGTACATTTTATGGATGATGGTCTGGTTTGTAACGGGTGCTGGCAGCGATTTGGGAGGTGGCAGGTGTTAGTATAGGTGCAGAGTAGAGTTAAGATTTGACAGTTTGGATGTATGGAATTGGGATCAATGAAATGAGAGAGAGAGAGAGAGAGGGGGAGAGAGAGAGAGAGAGAGAGAGCGATTTAGGAGGTGGCAGGTGTTAGTATAGGTGCAGAGTGGAGTTAAGATTTGACAGATTGGATATATGGAATTGGAATCAATGAAATGAGAGAGAGAGAGAGAGAGAGAGAGAGAGAGAGAGAGAGAGAGAGAGAGAGTTTTGGGTAAAGGGTTTTTACCATTTGGGTCTTAGTTTTAGTTTTGGGCTTTGGGTTGTAGTACAATTTTTTTTTCGTAGGAGGGGCGGGGGTGTTGGGCACAGTGTAAATATAAGAGCCTTTAATTGGAAAATTGTAAATCTCTAGAGGTATATAGATCAGGCCCTGAGAACACCCTATAGAATAAGATGATTTATACCATACACGAATGGTTAGAGGGTTAGTTTGGGAATTGTGACTATTCAAGCAATAGTGTAAACCACTCACTCCTATAGGGTTGGTTCTGATAGGATACTTACTGGTAGATAGATAGTCATCATAACTTATTATACTTTTATACCCACATTATCTATTTTATTTAAATAAATATATCGATTAATAATGAGTTTTTGATCTTAATTTACGGGTAATAAAGAATTAACGAATAAGAGCCCAAAAGAACTAAATTTCTTCAATTTTTAACCTTTTATTGAAGCTCATGATCGAGCTAAGAAGCCCAAAAGCCCATGAATGTGGAGTCAACAAAATTAACCATTGATTGAATTTTGTTACAATCTAACCGATGGCCTAATCGATGGGCTCATCAATGAAATTCAAAATACTAAAAAGAAGACTTGCCTTTTTAAGCAAGTCTTATTTTCCAATCTTCTTCTTCTTCTAGTTTAGTCTTTCACAAGGAAACAAAAATTAAAGAACCAATTCACAAGAAAACACACAAATTAAAGAACCAAAAAATCCTAATTACAAGCACCTTCCTTGGTAATAGCGATAAACATGCGTACAAAATTCTTAGGAAATGAATCCGAATATGCATAAATAAATCTAAAGTTGTATACATTTTTATATCTGAGATTGAGGAAATGTGTCTTATGATTAAGATTAGAGAGTTATCTGAAGATGCGATTAAGCACATATTTATTCCATTTCTCTAAAGACAAAGATAAGAAATGGCTGTATAGCTTATCCATAAATTTTATCTCAACCTGCGATAAATTTGTTACCGTTTTCTTACGAAAATTTCTTCCTATTCTATAAAATGGTAAACCTTAGAAATAACATTCACAACTTCAAGAGAGTCTCAAGGGAGCCATTCTAAAAGTATGTTGATAGGTTTAATGATCTTCTCATCCAATGCCCTCATCATGATCTAGAAAAATGGTGATTATGTCAAGTCATCTATAAATGATAAGATTATTCTTGAAAGGCTTTCTTAGAATCTATGTGCCAAGGGGATTTTATGAAGAACAACATTGACGAAGCTTGAAAATTTTTAGAGGGTTTTTTTGATAAAACTGTGCAGCGGAAAACTATGATGAAAGAATTTTATCAATTCCTCCAACCAAATCTAGTGGTTTTTTTCTTAGTGTCAAACATAACCTTTAAAGTAAAGATGGCTACAATCCTACGTAGGTTAGAACTCCTTGAAATTAAAGAATGAGCCCCAGTTGAAATCAATCAAGTACTTGCCTCAGGATGTCATAACTATCTTTCTCAAGCCTATATTTCAGAGGAATGTCCTCTCTTATGAAACAATCAACCGCTATAGTAGATGAACACTACATTCTGACATCCTAGAAATGATGTGTTTTCTCCAACTTACAATCCGAGGTGGATAAATCATCCAAATTTTGCATGAAATTAGAAAATTTTCATCGAAAATTAAAATTTTACTCCCACTTCAACCCCACAATTTCCTAGAGGAAACACAATTCTATTCAACACACTGAATAATATTTAACAACCTAATTTACCTTATCCAAACCAGCCTCCTTATTATCAAGCAGTGAACCTTATTCTTCTGAGTTACAATCATGAGAAATGTTTTATTGTCTTAAAAAAGTATTTAGAGGCTATGATCAAAGCTTCTACACAGAGCAGCAACATGTTGACTCGATCATTCAACACATTATATCCCTTCAAGCAGATAACTGATGGAATCCTCAATTCAAACCCTTAAGTCATAGCTAGGTTAGAAACCCAACTTGGTCAACTAGCTAGCACCATGAGTGAAAGAGAAATTTTTTTTTGAATCAGCCTATTACAAACTCTAAGGACACTGGATCACGTGCAAATCACCTAACTCAAGTGAATGCAGTTCATACTTTTTTATTCGGAAAACAGATAGATAATCAAGTTTGAATGTCTCCGGATCAAACCTTTTCTTCCTCTTCTGTCCAAAATGCTCCTTCAAATAAATCAATTCCTTCCGATGACCAAGAAGCTAAACTTGAAACTGAGCTAGATAGGTATAAACTCATCGCTCCCTTTCCAGATAGACTAAGACCTAGAAAAACTCTCCTTAGGTAAAAAAATTCTAGAAACTTTTAAACAGGATAAGTTCAACATTCCTCTCTTAAATGCAATCGAACAAATCCCCTTTTATGCGAACTTTTTAAAGGATTTTTGTGCACTAAGAAAAGAACCACTAATATTCCCAAAAAAACTTTTTAGCTGCTAACCTCGATGACATGCTTTTGAAGCCTATGCCCATGAAATATAAGGATCCAGTTATCCTACCATTTCATGCATCATATAAAATACCTATATTAAGAAATCACTTCTAGATTTAAGAAATAGTGTGAATCTTCTTCCTTATTCAGTCTATCAACAACTAGGGGTAGTTGAATTAAAGGCAACTAGATATAACCTCCAGTTAGCTGATAGATCCATAAAAGTATCTAATGGAGAGATAAATGGTGTTCTGATCAAGGTGGGGAGTTTATTTTCATGTTGATTTTATAGTCTTAGAAACATAGTTCGTTTCCAATCTTAAAGGTCAAATCCTAGTTATCTTAGGTAGACCATTGCTAGCAACTTTAAATGCTTTTATTAATTTAAGAACATGTCAAATGAAGTTATCATTTGGGAACATGACTATTGATCTCTATATTTTCAACCTAGACAGTCCATGAACCATCTGATCAACCCCAAGAAGTAAACTTTAACCAAAAAAATTTTAGTGAACAACAAGAGGGAGAGTATGAGTCAGATCTTTGTTAAATTGAGTTGAGTTTTAAGGAGATTTATGATGAGTAAATTAAACTATTAGAAGAGTTAAGATTCATTGATAGATCATAGATCTACATTAAGATGGCAACCTGAACCTTCAGATATAGAAACACGAGTAAATCTTCATCCGTCTATAGAGAATCCCTAAGTTAGAGCTTAAATCTTTACTCAAAAACCTGGAGTATACTTATTTAGGGGAGAATGAGACTTTATCTATCATCATTGCTTCTAATTTGACACTCGGTCAAAAGGGTGCCCTCTTGGATGTTTTAAGAGAAAATAGGGAAGCCACTGAATGGACCAAACCATTATTCGACAATAAATCCATTTGATCGATGATACTAAATCTACTAAGGATCCCCAGCATAGGTTGAACCCAGTAATGAAAGAAGCAGTTAGGAAAAATATTCTGAAATGTCTTAACAATGGGATCTGTTGATGTCCTAGGACTCAAAAGCAAGATTAGCAGATAATCTCGAATCAAGGGTGGTGCTGAGGGTGGATACAGACAAAGTAGGTTCCCTCATCCCCTCTAATGAATGATCCCCTATTTTGAGATAAGTTAACTATAAAATAAGCTTGTTAGATGACCAGAGTTGGGTTCTCTGGTGATTCCTCCAACGGTCAAGTCAGTATAGAGCTTGTGTGAGGAATCAATAAACTGAGTAAGTTCTATATATGGAGATGATGAGATTAGTTGGTCAGAAATAGTGTACATGCGGCCCCTAGGAGGATCTAAAAAGACCCCCTCTCTTGTGGGCGATGAGCCCATATATATACCCAGCTAAGAAGGGTAGCAGTAAAACTTTGGTCAAGTTCAAGCAGACAGCTGAATCAACAGATAGCTTTACAGGTGTCGACTACTTGTACGATGTGTCACTATTAATTTGATGTGATGGTACAAATTAATGGTGATCGAGGAGGTACAGAGAGTGATCAATCATGGAGACTAGTAGCATTAGCCATGATGATGATGGATAGCTGTTGGCGTAGAGTTCAAGGACAAACCGCCTCTTGACTTGGTTTTATGAGGTAGACGATAAGTACTACCTTTTTTGTCTGCCTCGCAAGTTGTCGACCTAACAATGAGTAAATGAGGGTGGTTAACTGAAGTGATAAGGTTGGGTGAGAGCTCGTCTTAACTTACCCAGGCTTGGGAACGGTTGACCAATGCTAATACGAGACATGTGTCGACTCCGAGAAGAGGATTAACACTTGGTGAAATCACTGTCATAATATTTGGTGGGAAAATTTGAAGAAAACAATTGAGAATATGAATTTGTATTATTCTCTCTGACAGACTCAGAAAAAGAATTAATCATAATTCTCTCGATATAATTTCTCTCTAACTGATTTAGAAAACAAGAAATTATAATCTTCTGGTATCGGATTCTCGATTTACAAAAGAGAAGAAGATCAACAGAGATCCTCGCCTTTGTTTAATTCTGGATTCTTCACGGTAGCGATGGAGTGCTTCCCTCCAATGCTCACATTGAGTTTGCTCTTTATTGACGATCTGAACGTCTCACTTCACTAGAAGGATTAATGTAAACTTACGTGGCAAGTATGAAAAGAACTCTTAAGAGTTTATGAACTCAGGACGAGTTTTAAACTCTGTAACAGAGTTAATTTGAACCGAAAATCGGTTTTAAAGCCAAGTAGCAAATCTCTGAAGATTTTTTGTTGTTGAAGAACACTGACAGATCTCCTCCTATCCGATTAAGAAAATCCATCCCCTAACTCAGTTGAGTTTGTTGAGATTTATATGGGGGTTAAGGGGTATAACCGCCCCCTTAATCCGCTCCTAAGTGGGCAAAAATTCCTCAAGTCATGGGAAAACTGTTCTAAAAAAACGTTCAGCTCGTATTTGAACGAGTCAAATGCGAAATCTGCATTCTGGCATAAATTCTGCGTTCGAATGTAGTGTCTGGAAGCTTGAACGCAGCGTTTGCAGCGTTTGGAAGTTGCGTTTACAACGATTTGGAAGCTGCATTGGCATCTTGGAAGCTGCATTTGGAAGCTGCATTGGCAGCTTGGAAGCTACGTTTACAGCAATTTGTAAGCTACGTTGGCAGCTTGGTTGAAGCTGCGTTTGCATTGCTTTGACTCTGGAACGAGGCCATTTGGTTTCACTTCTGAAATATAGAGATGAGTTCTGCATCTTGAACTGAAGAGATCGTTGATTTGTGATCTCTTTTGTCAGAGCATTATAGAAATTGTCATTTTGTAATTTCTGCTTTAGCTCATTGAAATGTAAGAGTCGTCAGATTGAAACTCTCGATGTTAATTGTGAAGACTGTTGAATCAGAACTTTTGTCAGTTGCCGTGAAGGTCGTCGAATTATAACTTTCTCGATCTATATGAAAATCTTCTAATTGTGGCCTTCACTTGTTGATGTAAAAGTTATTTGATTGTAACCTTCATTATCGAGTTGTTGATGCGAAATTCATCAGATTGTAACTTCCATCATTAGTGTTTGATAGGAATCAGCTATCCATAGTAATTTTTAGACAGCGTACAAAACCCAATCCAAAGTTTTCAAAAGTTTATGGTTGATTGGAATGAATTTTCGGAATACTTTGGATCCCCAAATTGGTTTGAGATCTATTATTGAATGATGGTTAATTATATCTATTTTGAAGTCATCGTGAACTAGATTGTAGAAATTTACTGTATGCCACAGTTCTACTTCATGTATTTAGTGACTTCTTTGCTAACCTCCATGAGATCTCCTTTGATAAAGATTAAACACATACTCCCGACGAACGTGTAGAAGTAGTTGAGGTAGTTCTGATCTCTTTAAACCAAATAAGATAACTTTTGTGTCTTGATGACAATGAACTTAGTCAAACAAGCTAAAGTCCAAGTCATCGTAGTCAGATTCATTAGTAGGATCGACTTGTTCCTCTTCTTTGGCAGCAAGAATAACAACATCCTCAGCCAATACAGTAGGGGTGATAGCAATAACGAATTTAATTGGATCTTTGAGATACTTCTTCAACTTGTATGAAGGTGTATTCGGTGTCGACAACAACAACAAAGACGTTCTTATAGGTATTGATGAACATGTGAGGCATAGTTACAAGAGTTGGGTAAGAGAGAGCCAAGGACATCAAAGCAACCATAGAAACACCAGCTACAAACTTATCAATAAGGTCATCCTCAATGAGGTTGAGCATCTCTGGGCTGAAGACAGATCCATTGTTACAGACAAAGAGAACCACAAGCCTGTATGAGAAGGACCTTATCCCAAGTTTGGTAATAAGGGCAGCCTCAAAGGAACCCACTTTATCTCCTTTCTTGATGAGCTCAACTGAGATAATGATTTCAACAACATCCTTGTTAATTTGTGTTGGAATGTTAAGCTATTTGAAATGATGAGTTACATGAAGGATCGAGCTTGATAGTGTTAGCGATATCAATTATAACATGTCTGTACTCATCCAAGAGGCTGCATAGCTTCTTATTGTAAATTGGTTTCTTCTCAGTTTTCATCATCTTGAAGGCCATTGCTAACTTCTCTCCAAGTATATGAAGATGTATAATAGCCCTGTTGGTTATGGCGAATTAGTGCATAAGCAGAACTTGCATTCTTGAAACTGAAACACAGGAGAAAACCCTACGCTTTTGGAGTTGAAACGCAGGAGGAAGCCTTGAATTTTTTTATTCTGATACGCAATACTAAGCGTCCGACAGTTCAACCGACTCAGTGTGAACGCACAGATTGTGTTTAGGTGGAATTTTCTTCTTAAATCTCATTCTGATTTGACAGCTCACCGCTGTCTATAACTAGACCGTCAGGATCACATAAAAAATCATTCGACTTTTTGCTATTGTTCATCTTCTCGAGCGAGCCCAATGAAGATTTTCATTTCAATCTCTAGCAATTTTCGTTCATCTTCTTCACCAAGACTAAAATGGCTCCTAGGAATAAAGTCGTTTCCAAATCGAAGATCGCCCTTTCTCAGGGTGCACCGTCGACCCAGGCCATTGGTAATGCTTAGGTGATCGCTCCGCTGCCACAGGCTCCTTCGGTCAATAGTAAGCTTGGGTGATTTTAACTTGTTTCGACAAGTTTTATACCATTAACGCTGAGTGAAAACTCATGTTCCATCATTAAAACACAGAGGTTATCCTTAGTGTTTTTTAATTTAGAACGCGGGTTCAGATCTTGTGTTTGGAATTTAGAACATGGGTTAAGAACTTGCATTTTGAAATTTAGAACGCGGTTTTGGAACCTGCTTAGAACGTGGGTTGAGAACTTGCATTTTGAAATTTAGAACATAGTTTTGGAACCTACGTTTTGAAATTTAGAGCGCGGTTTTGGAACCTGTATTTCCAATTTACAACGTAAGTCTGGAACTTATGTTTTGAAATTACAATGCATGTCTGGACCCTGTGTTTTGAAATTTACAATGCATGTCTAGCCCCTGCATTTTGAAATCAGGTCTTTTCGGACTTATCATTAACTTCACACTCATTGGTTGTCTCTTCCTTTTGCAGTGCACTATTCCAGTGAGCCTCTTTCCTTCAATCATTACTTCAGTTATGCAGGAGGTGCAGAGAAGAATAAACTCTTCAGTTTCCATTTAGAGTATCCTATATTCCAGGATACTAACAAAGAAAGGGTCACACTTATTACTCAAGCTTCTCCTAAAACTCTCAAATCGCTAGTTACAGATGCCAAGTTTGAGATAACTGAGCGTAAAGTTTTAAAGAAACCAGCATTCCTTTTTGGAGATTTCATTGATATGGACACTAAGCGGATGTTCGAAAGGAATTACAAGTGGCTGCGGACTGTCGGTGATCGTTGCCTTTTTCTACCAAATCTGGAGCGGATGTGGCCGATCTCTTATTATCAATGTGCTTCCATTCCGTGATGTATGAATTGGGAGATGGTCCAGGAACAAGGTAGTGTTGCTTCTGGACTTCTTTCTCATCTCGATGTTCAACTGGCTGGCTTCAAATATTTTTATGACTTTGAACCCTGGTTCAGTTAAGAAGGAGCATCCTGTTGGTGAGCCTGCTAAACTGGCGAACATGTTCATCAGTAAATTTATCACTGTGTAGGGAGAATTCCCCGCTTAAGACTTTAGAGCTCCAACATTGGGTCATTCTGGCGAGATAGAATGGTGGGCTCGTATGGTAAATTTCGTCCTAGAGGAATTGGAGGAGCCCATTAGGATCTCCGCCCTGAGAACCCCGATACTGGCCACTCGATACGGAATTTCTCCAAACTATAGTGACCTTTTTGCCATGCTAGAGTTCTACAACCATCATACCGGCACCTTTTTTACTCCTGTTAGTGAATTAGGTTTTGCACTCCATGAGATATTTGAGGTCTCGGGGCTATCATTTGGGGAATTGCCCTACGAAGAGTTTGTTCCTGGGAGTAAAGAACTAGAACTCTTAAAAAACGGTGCTCCAGCAATATATGGCACGTATTGGGAGTTAATGTGCCATTTTCAAATCAGTGCACAAACTACCGGTAAGAGAGCGAGTGGTGTCAAACAAGAACAATGGGGTGAGTATCTCTTTCAGAACTTGTATGATAATGACACAGAAGTAACTCGCTTGACTACCAGCACACTGGAAGAAATTTATGAGCATATCAACGATACAACCTCCCACTACACTTGTGAGGTAGAGGAAGATGTTTTCTTGACGTACACTATGTTTGAAAGTTTTCACTATCGGGCTGAGATCTCGATTTCTGACATGGCATTGTTTGCTGGTTTTCTCACACTTTGGTTGAAATGTTGTGTAGTACCAACCAGGCCTATGGATGCCATTATAGTTGAAGTATTATATCCAGCTGTTCTTCTAGCTTATTGGCGACCTCTGAACCTCCTGTCAGCCATGGTATGCTATCTGCAGAGTGGCCTTCAGGAGTTATCCTCTGAATTTATCACAGTCAGGAAAAAGGAATCAGATGGAAAGGCCATTATCCAGACTCCTACCCCTCGGGTGTCGGTGCTATATATTTACTTGGTGGCATGGTTTGTACTTCACTGTCCTTCCCTGATGTCGACTTCCGTATCGAATAATACTTCAGCCCCTATCGTCCAGCAATTAGACACTGCTCGATGGGTTGGTTGGTATCAAGTTAAGTTCCGAGAGATATTGAGGCGGGACTTTAACTATGTGATAGCTTGCAGCTTTCCCACTTTTGAAGGTGGTGCATATGGGGAAATGCATCAGTTATTTCGGGGCGTAACTCCTTTACCACCCTTAGCAGAGGCGCTTTCTAATGGCTTATAAACATCCGTTCGGGCTTCCTTGTCTTTCGACAAGGGAAGAAGTGCTTTATTGAACCATATCAGCCTTATCGCTTCTCCCAGCAATTCGATTATGACCAAATTTATGTCGAAAACCCTAATCTGTCACTTGCATATACATGCAATTGTTTTCGTCAAAAGTTGCCTTCATAATTGATTTCATTAAACTTCAAATGTTACAAATGAATTCAAACAACAAAGAATAAAAAGATTACAACTTTCTTGAAAATAAACACAAGATCCGTTCGTCGTCTCTTGCTTGTGTGGGTCTTTAGCCTGTGACGGGGACGTTGATATCCGTGGACTACCTGGCAATCAGATCTGATTCAGAGCTTCGTCGATCCGCGAGGAGATCTAGAAACTGAAGCGCCTATCTCGATAAAAGCAAGATATTTGCTCTTCTTAGGATTACCGCTAAGGGGTAATACTAAGGATCGGATGCGGGTGATGTAGATCTGACGAAGAACTCTCTTGTGTTGAAGTGCTCGATCACTCTTCAGTCCGGCAGGGCTACGCCAATTCTCCAAAACTCCAGATCTAAAAAAATGAGGCCTAAGGCTTGTATTTATAGGCTTGAGGGGTTGCGGAGCGGTTAAAACCACTTAAAGGGCCCAAATCCGCCTTGGAGACACCCTGGGGTGTCTCTCAAAATCCGAGACATCCTTGGGGTGTCTCCCAAAACCCGAGACACCCTTGGGGTGTCTCGGCCAAACCGAGACACCCTTGGGGTGTCTCGGCCATGCCGAGACACCCTAGGGTGTCTCGGCCAGGCTGAGACACCCTTGGGGTGTCTCGGCTTGGCCGAGACACCGTAGGTGTCTCAGTTCAGCTTTGAGACATTTTTCAATGCCCGTGTGACCGTTTTTGCTGTAACTTCTTCGTCTGAACTCGGATTTGAGTGATTCCAAATGCGTTGGAAGTCCGACAAAAAGTTCTATCAGTTCCAATGGTTGGATTATCTGTAGAATGAACGAGACATAAGAGGCGTTGTTCCTTTTGTAAACATCGCTGGGCTCTCGATTAGCCTGTGCCTTCGTTATTCCAAAATTCTGTCAGCTCACGTAGTTCGTCGATTCACTTCAAGCGTTCACCAACATCAATCGAACTCTTGTGAACCAGATAGTGATGCTCATTGTCGTTCCTTAACACTGAGCTATTCGTGGAGACCTATAGGCAATTTTTGATGCCTACAGATACCCCCTCCAAAGCGTTCCGGACTCATTTCTTTTATAGAAGAGGCTGGAATACTTTGGATGTGATTGATCCAGCCTTCAGTCGGCGTAAAGGGCCTATAGTTAGCTTCAACTCTTGGCTCCTTCGATTTACGGTCTATTCATTGCTTTGACGAATAGCCGAAGTTCTTCCGGCGCTGCGTTTATCGCCTGGCCATCGTCGGAGTCTCGAGTCTACCACCAGTGAGTTGAGTTTGGCTCGTGTCATTGAGTTAACTTTTAAACTGACTATCTCTGTCACATTGTGCTGACTTAGGGTTTCAGATCACCGTATGTTGACTTTTTATCGCAACACGTTGACTGGCGTTGACCTAGGGTTACGCATTGACCGGCGTTGACCCTAGGGTTTCGAACGTCAAATATTGACTTTTTGTCGCAACGCGTTGAATGGCGTTGACCTAGGGTTACGCGTTGACCGGCGTCGACCCTAGGGTTTCGAACGTCGAACGTTGACTTTTCGGTCGCAACGCGTTGAATGGCGTTGACCTAGGGTTACGCGTTGACCGGCATTGACCCTAGGGTTTCGAACGTCGAATGTTGACTTTTTGTCGCAACGCGTTGAATAGCGTTGACCTAGGGTCACGCGTTGACCGGCATCGACCCTAGGGTTTCGAACGTTGACCGTTGACTTTTCGGTCGCAACGCGTTGAATGGCATTAACCTAGGGTTACGCGTTGACCGACGTTGACCCAAGGGTTTCGAACGTCGACCGTTGACTTTTCGGTCACAACGCGTTGAATGGCATTGACCTAGGGTTACGCGTTGACCGGCGTTGACCCTAGGGTTTCGAACGTCGAATGTTGACTTTTTGTCGCAACGCGTTGAATGGCGTTGACCTAGGGTCACACGTTGACTGGCGTTGACCCTAGGGTTTCGAACGTCGAACGTTAACTTTTCGGTCGCAACGCGTTGAATGGCGTTGACTTAGGGTTACGCGTTGACCGGCGTTGACCCTAGGGTTTCTAACGTCGAACGTTGACTTTTCGGTCGCAACGCGTTGAATGGCGTTGACCTAGGGTTACGCATTGACCGGCGTTGACCCTAGGGTTTTGAATCGCTCGGTATCGATTAGTGTGGATTTCATTGAAATAAAGAATAACCAACAAAAATAGGTAAATTCGGATTCGAAAAGGGTTCGGGGGGCTCGAACTGGGTTGAGACACCCAAGGGTGTCTCAACTTGGCCGAGACACCCTTGGGGTGTCTCGGTTTTGCCGAGACACCCTGGGGGTGTCTCGGCCAAAACCGAACCCCCCCCCCCCCCCTTTTTTTTTCTTCTTCTTTTGTTGCTTCCTCTTTTGAACTTTCCTTTTGTTATTTCCTCTTTTGTTTTCCCCCCTTCTTTCCATATTTTCAAAAGAGATTCTTTTCCCTCTTTTTTTTAAACTCCTTCTTCCTCCTTCCCTCAATACACCATTGTTTCCCTCTAAGAAACTCATTAAAGCTCCTCTCTTTAAACACCATTTCGTATTTTTTGAAGCCCCCCTCCTTGGCCAAAAATCTTCTATCCTCAAAGCTAGGTTTTTTCCTTCTTCATCTTCAAGCTCAAGAGAGACTTCTTGGTTTTGGGTAAGTTTCCTCTCAAAACTTTCTCTTTTTAAGAAAGATTACAACTTTATGCTTGTAATGGGGGAATAACATGAATTTCCATACCAAGATCATAACTTTTTACTCTCATGATGATGGGTTGTGTATGCACAAGTATTTGGGGGTTTTATGCAAAAATTACAATAGGGCCGAAATTTGAGTGGTTTTTGTGCAAAAAAGGGGCTGAAATTTGTAGGGGCCTTCATGCAAGATGGGACTGAAATTTTGAGGTTTGGATTTTAGACACACTTGGCCACAACTTTGAGGGGTGTTTGTATGCGAAAGATTCGATGTTGTTTGAGGGGTTTATTTGCAAAAAGCAACCCATAAAGTGTAGAAGGGTTTATTTGAGAAATGGCTGGAATTTAGGGCTGAAATTCCAAGAGTTTAGACCACAAACCCATGACCAAAGTTTTGATAAAAGCATGCGAAAACCAAACCGAAATTTGTGGAGGGTCTTTTTGCAAAATTGGCTAAATTTTACAAAAGGGTTTATTTGCAAAATTAACCAAAATTGTGGGGTACTGGGGGTACTATGTGATCAGGTATGATGACCATGACCCAACTCGAGCGTTTCCTTGACCCGAATTTAGCCTTGAACACGAGGGGTATTTTAGGTATTTCACCAAAATTTACCGTGAAAATGACAATCATTGTTTCGCATGCACGAAATTTGTAGGTTTAATTAGACTTCAACTATAAAATCCTATTTATTCATAGGACTTTAGTTCAAGTTCTTAATTTCCCTTTTTAAATTTCGTGTATTCATATTGTACTTGACTTACTGCTTTTCATTGCAGATTTTCGATGTCTCCACGTCGACCTCGACCTCCTAGGAGTCGCTCCTGTTCGTAGCCTAGCGAGGAAGAAGTCCCTACAGTATCCTCCCCTCCAACGGCTTCCTTTTTCGGGGGTGAGAATTTTTTTGCTCTTTTTTTTTTGTATCCCCGATTGATCCCTTCGCGGGTCATGAAGGAAAAACCGACACCCTCCTTCGCGGGGGTCGAGGTTTCGGACTTGTTTTGCTTGGTCAATTCAAGTCTTCTGGCATATTGGGGTGATTTCGTATCGTCTTACACTTTGTAGGTTGGTGTATGTTACCACGTTATTTATGTGATGATGCATACCGCCCTACCGGTGTAGGCCATTCAAAATCGTCACTCCACTTTCCCTTGGATGATCTTATCTTACTTTTTTATAAGATGGATTTTCTGACTCTATTCTTGTGTTTTGTTGCAGTCGAGTTCCCCGCGGGCAGCCTCCCTCATCATGCCCCTACTGGTTGTAGCAGGGAAGTCTTCTCTTCGGCTTCCATCAGGCAGGCCATTGGTCCACTCCCTCAGTTCGACAGAGATCGCTCCGACGAATCCTGTCGTTTGATACGGGATGGAGGGCGTCATTGCTTACGCCAGCTTATTACGAATGCTCCCTTTACTGCAGATTCTACCTCTACTCAGGCTTTAAAGAAGCCCAGTTTTCTGTTCGGAGATCACACTGAGGATCCTGCTACGTTGACTCTTATCGAGGAGCATTGGCTGACTCTCGACGAAGGAGCCCTCCTGTATATTCCCTCTATTCCTCGTCAATATTCTTTCACTCATTTGGAGGGTCAGGCCGTGGAGCGACAGATGTCTTGGCATCTTACCGATGATGCTGAGCGAGTTCAGTGTGGATATTCCTCTCATAATAAGACTCCTGGTTCTGCTGGGTATCATTCCATCCGCGGTCTTCGACCAGGGATCATGGGTCTTGACACTGCACCCCCAGACGAGGTATCAGTAGCTGCTCCTACTGTGAAGAATTGTCTGGCTCATCTTGGGAGAAGGTTACCTCCACCAGATTATAGATGCTACGGTTGGGCTTTCTCACAAGCCAAAGGATGGTGGACACGCATGACCAGTTACGTCTTGGGGCGCTGGGAGAAGGATTTGAAGAGCAGTGGATTGTATGCACCTATACGAGCCACCATGTACGGACTTCCGGTCAGCTGCCGCCATTTCTTGGCGTTGTTGGAGACATACATGCCCGACAGTAACACGTTCCTGACCAGCGGCGGAGAGTTAGGGTTGGCCTTACATGAGATGTATCAGGTTTCTGGTCTTCCGATGGAGGATTGTCCATATCAGGAGTACTTTCCCTCGAACCAGCAGTTGGGGTGGTTGAAGAAGGATACTCCCGATATGTATGATACTCTTTGGGACCTTACTTGTCATTATTATACCTCCTTGATCAAGATTTCTCCTCCAGCGAAGAGGAAAAGGCAGATCAGCTTGAAGAAGTTTGCTGTCTATTTGTTCCCGAATTTGGAGGGTGACTCCGGCGAGCCCCTTCGTGAGTTAGATGTCTTGACCCCTACCGCCATTAATGAGTTGATGGAGAAGGCTGAGGCTCGTTCTTACACCATTGCCAGTGCTGAGGGAGCTTTTCCTACAGGAACCAAGTTTCGTTCGTTCCTCCACCGTGCACAGAAGTCCATTGAGCCCCGGACTCTTCTAGCAGGCTATCTTGCCCTCTGGTTGAAGAAATGTGTTGTTCCGTACCAGTTTTCAGACGCCTTACCTCTCGAGGTGCTCTTCCCCGTAGTTCAGCTAGCTTATGGGAGGGAGCTTTCTCTGCTCCCAGCGATGGTTGCTGGCATCCATTGCGGGCTTAGGTGTCTGGTCAGTGGTTTTATGCAGGTGGGTTCTGAACCATCGACCGAGCTTATTTGTCCGAAGGTTGAGCTTCCTTATGCGTATCTGATGGCGTGGCTTGTTCTTCACCGTCCTGACTTGATGTCGGCGCCCAGTGTTGTTGATGTCCCCGTTCCTTTCGTGCAGTTGTTGGAGAGGAGCAGATGGCTCGGGAAGAAATCCAGTGATGTACAACGAGAACTTCAAGTTCGTAAGAGCTGGGAGTTCTTCAAGTGTTTTCCTCACTTTTCGGGTTGCTATGGTGACGTGCTGATTGATGAGGAGAAACCCAGAAGTAACCGGACTGTTCTCGACGTTGGTTGTTTCTGCTGGTTAGTGAACATTCGTGTTGGGTATCTCGTTCTCCGGGTGAAGAATCGTTGCCACATAGAGCCTTACCTTCCCTGCCGTTTTGCTCGTCAGTTCGGTTATGACCAACTATATGTTGGGAATCCGAGCCGTGGTTTGAAGGTTGAGGGAGGGCTTATTGACGGCGTACGGGCGTGGCTATGGACTATGGTGGGCTGCACCGGAGCCCATTTTGCTCTTCCTTCATATAGACGCAAGCCGTTGATTACTTTTCTCAGTTGCAAATGGTTCCTTTCCGCCAATGAATCCATAGGTGTGAGGAGTCTTTCAGAGTTACAGTCTGAGCACTCGGTCCAGGTCGCTATGATGGCTGCTCGTAAAGCCGAGTTTGCTCAGAAACAGAGGAAGAGGTATGCCAAACCTTCTCCCTCGAGCAAAGATGATGAAGAGCTCCTTCCTATTGATGATGATGACGATACTTCTGAGGAGGAATATATGGATACAGATACCGACAAAGAAGAACTTGATGCAGGTTTGTCATGCTCTTTGATCTTCTTTCTCAACTTCAATTGGTATCAACGAAAGATCTTGTTCATTTAATGAAATGACCCTTATCACTTCAGGTAGGACAGTCGACGATCATGAGTCGCTCGCTTCTCGTTGTACGAGATCCGAGCCCAACGGCCAAGCTCCTACGCATGTTGAGACGCGTGGCAAGTCCGTGCATGAACGACCCGTTGGTTCTATGAGGACTGGCACTCCGAAAAAGAAGAAGACCGCTCATAAACCACACATCGGCCAGCGTCCCCATGGAGTGGGTTTAGGAGACATCACCGATGGAGAGGAAGGTAATATTTTATGTTTTTTTTATTGCTTTAAGGTGTTTTACCTTTTGGGATTCATAATTATGTTTTACGTTCCAGGATACTATGAAGAGGGCGAACTTCCATTGTCTCCTGTGTTCCCTGGATCTGATAACATAGATAGCTTCATGCAACAGATGTGTGATGCCCTTCGTGACGGTTCCCTGGGTATCGATGCAAACATTGATACTGAGCAGGTGAATAGTGTTGAGCCCACCGTTTCACGTTCAGGTATATCCATATCCGATGATACCCTCCTCGAATAGTATTTATGAGAGTTAGGGAATTCATGATTATTTTGTGCTTTGCTTTCTTTCAGATTATTTGCAGAATCCAAGCATGGATATTGGGGACAAAGAATCTTCTGTTCCTGCTGCATGTATTTTTGAGCTTTCCTTTCTTCCCTATCTTCTTATACATATATCCATCATTTAGATTATTCTGCAGATGTCGTAATAGAGAAGCCGGCTGAGGATGTAGCCTTTCATGATGTAGGTTTCGAGGAACAGGGGTGTGCTCCTGTACCAAGTTTCTCGAAACCCGACGCTGGATTATTAGCTGACATGCTGGCTGAACAGACTACCAGAGGAACCGTGAGACCACCCTTTGAGAGTGATTCATTCACAGGTATATATCTGATTCCCTTCATTTTGCTTGATCTTTTATCTAACTAATGAATGATTAATATTACAGTACCAGTCATTGGGACTGATTCAGTAACGATCTCCAGCACATCTCGTTTACCTCGGAGTGACAGACTTGCAGGTATGCAGGCGATCTTGGATGTCATGCTACTTTTCATTTATCTGATTTTTTGACTAAAAGATGGGTGTAATCATAGGACCAGCCACTGGGACCGATACCCTTATGACTCCTGGCATTCCCGTTGCATTTGAGGACGATGGAGCTGCAGGTATGCATACGATCTTATCATCCCGATTTTCTTTATTTGTCCAAATTTCCATTTTGACTAATAAAGAAGTGCAACTATAGGACCAGCCGTTGTGCCTGATACCACTACAGTTTCTGGGACCGATAGTTTGCATAAAAGTGGCGTCTCCCCGCCACCGCCGAGTGGTATGACCGATTTGCCTACAGGGGTTGATATACCCTCCATGACCACTCCTGCCGTTATCTCGGAGCCTGTCGGACCTCAGCCCGAGGGGACCTCCGTTGGCATAGGTATACTTGGACTTTCCCTTCAGGTTTTCTTATTATATTCGATAATCTCTTAGCTTTCTACACTGCTGCTTGTAGGATCTCGATCATCTCTATATGAGCGTGTCCGCGACCTTTTGGTCGATACCGACCCCGACAGAGACATTTTTCATACAGACCTCGGCTTTTTTACCACCTTTTTTAACGGCATGATCGAGAAACTTCTTCATCGAGGATATCGTTTCGATCAGTTCAGGCGTTCCTTCTCTCGCTACATGATGATGATCAGAGGGGAAGGGTATCCAGAGTTGGCCGACTCCTTAACCGCCGATTTTACTGTTCTGGAGTCGGAGATCCGAGAGTTGGAGGAATTGAAGGCTAATGGGGCTTCTTCCTTCGTGTCTTCTCAGCTGGAGCATAGGTTGTCGCAGTGGCATGATTTGAGATCTTCCATCGGCCGCAAGCTTCAGTCACATGAGAGTTCCGTTGCGCAGCTGATGGCTACCGTGGCGAGGAAGGATACAGATAGAGCCGAGTTACTCAGCTCTTTGGATTCCAGCCGCGAGGAAGTGGCTAGGTTGAAGGAGGCCTTGAAGCACGTCGAGGAGTCCGTTACTATCATTGCAGATGACCTGGCTGGATTAGAGCGTTCTCGTGAACAGGCACTCGAGAAGCTAGGATCCACACAGGAGAGATTGATGAAGCTGAAGAGTGAAGCCGTGAAGATCTTGAGCAGTTCTGAAGAATCTGTCCGAGCTGGTCTGCAGGCAGAACTTGAGCAGAGTTATGTAGATAGGCTTTCTAGTTTAGAGTCTCATGTTCTTAGCCGCTAACTGCCTTCGGGTTAATAATCTTTTTATTGTACGTTTTGACCTGATCTATTAATCGAGACTCGGTATTTGATTCCTTTATGATATTTCTTTATTTATTTTGAATCCAACAATGGTAAGGTTTACAGGATTTTTGGCAAACCCCCAGCCATCAACGGGTTTGATATGCCTTTACCGATTACCATTTGAATCGGGCTAGCATGTGAATTATTAAAACCCGTCTCACATGTAACGTTGCGCTAAGAAAATTGCTTTTCCTAGACTTAATGCTATGATTTTGAATACATAGACTTCACCATTTCTTATAGGGAAAAGGTACCTCGCACCGCGTATTAGACGATGACTTATCCCTTCTCAGGCTTCAGGATAAAATTCTCCAGAGTTAAATTCTGGTGTCTTTTTCAATCGGGGAAAGACTAAACCGGCAATGCGTATTAGACATAGACTTTGGGATTTTTGGCAAATCTCCAGCCTTCAACGGGTTTGATGTGCCTTTATCGATTACCGTTTGAATCGGGCTAGCATGTGGATTGTCTAGATCCGTTCCACATGTAACGTTGTGCTAAGAGGATAAATTCTCTGAGACTTTGTGCTATGATGTCGAATACATAGGCTTCACCGTTTCTTATAGGGAAAAGGTACCCTGCATCGCGTATTAGGCGATGACTTATCCCTTCTTAGGCTTCGGGATAAAATTCCCCAGGTTTAGACCCTGGTGTCTTTTTCAATCGGTGAGAGACTAAACCGGCAACGCGTGTTAGGCGTAGACTTATCTCTATTTAGGAGTTGAGATAACATTCCCTGTGCACAAAGTGTCCGGATTGGAAGTTGGGAATTGTGTCCTTTCTGAGAGCAAAGACAAACTGGAAAATGAGAGAGGAAGAATTTTATATTCTATCTCCCTGTGCTGAAGAGGAAGAATTTTATATTCTATCTACAGCTGGAAAGGAAACTCGAGGTGGGATCTCCACCCCCAGAATCCAGAAGGATGAAACTAAGAGTGGGATCTCCACTCCGAGAATCGGAAAGGTTCAAACGGCCCTAACTTTTATAGGATTGGTCATTTGAATCAAAAGAATCCATCATTCATTGAGGAGAAAGCCCAATTTCGACCCTAACTTTTATAGGTTTGGTGGAAAAAGGAACAAAGGCAGATTTTCGTTTATCGAAAAGGAATGACTCGGTCTTAACCCTGGCATTTGTAGGTTTGACTAAGTGAGATTGGGAACAATCCTAACTTTTATAGGTTTGATTGTCCGAACTGAAAGTGGACCTCTCGTTCATGGGAGGAATCGAGAGAGGCATTTGGCTTTGGTCTTAACTTTTATAGGTTTGACCTGAAAGCAAAGAGAGTGGAATACAGGTAGCAATGAGAATGCCAAATCGTACTATCACTCAAAGGGAGACTTCAATGTTAAGTGATTAGGACCTAACATGTTGAGTCTGAGAATTACCAATGACTGGCAGATAGGAATTTTGGTGGATCCACCATCAATTAATTTGATCAGTGGATAGTTTGGTGAGGGAAGATTAATCTATCAAAGAATTAGATCTCGTCTCACAAAAATAACTCATGAGAGTTAGAATTTGACAAGAAGAAACATTTTGACGTTCGGAGTTCGAACGTGGATTCCTTACTCATCTTTTCTACATTGACTGGGTTATCCCTAAGAATACCACATGTGGTATTCTTCCGGGAACTTCCAGATACATCAATTTTCCTGAAGATACTAAGGATAGTATCTTTTCAGGAATTTGCCATTTATTGGCATCATAAGCCGGTCACCATCCTTGGTGACTAAGCGATATGCGCCGTTCGAGTAAACTGTTTCTACTACGAATGGTCCTTCCCATTTGGGTTCAAACTTGCCCTTCTTCTTAGAGTTAAGGATGATAGGCCGTCTTTCAGTTAAGACCAAATCCCCTTCTTTAAAACTCCTTTGTCGGACCTTTTTGTCGAAGGCTCGAGAAATTCTGGCTTGATAAAACTCAATATGCTGTTGAGCTTCCAGCCGCTTTTCATCGAGCATTTCTAGTTCTTCGAAGCGTTTCTGATGTTGTTCTTCAGTCGTCATCTGGGTTGCAAGAGCGATCCGAAGAGATGGAATTTGGATTTCTAAAGGGAGGACGGCTTCATATCCGTACACCAAGGAATATGGGGTTGCACCGATCGGTGTACGCACCGTAGTACGATAGGCCCATAGAGCCGCGCCGAGCTTGTCATCCCAATCTCGTTTATTAGTTTTCACGAGTTTTGACAAAAGCTTTATGATAATTTTATTGAAAGCTTCGGCCAATCCATTCGCTGTGGGATTGTACGCTGTCGATGAGACGTCCTGAATTTTGAACTTCTCGCAAAACTTGATGAAGGCGTTACTGACAAATTGAGGACCGTTGTCATGTATGATTCGTCTCGGAACACCATGCCGGTAGATGATATGGTGCTTGATGAATGCAATGACGTTGCTCGTTTTAACTTCTCTGAGTGGAACTGCTTCAGCCCACTTGGAGAAGTAATCGGTAATCGCCAGGATGAACCGGTCACCTTTGACTGATGGGGGATTTATAGGACCAACAATGTCCATTCCCCAAGTCTCAAACGGCCATGACGTTACCGAAGGATGCAGATGCTCCGGAGGTTGATGCATATAATTCGCATGTGTTTGACATGCATGACACTTTCGGGCATACGCGATTGCATCACTCATCATGAAAGGCTAAAAATATCCCATTCTTCTGATGCGGTTATAAAGCTTGGGGCCAGGTTGGTGTGCGCCACACTCTCCTTCATGTGCCTCTCTAAGGACTTCTTCAGCTTCTTTAGTTGATAAGCAACGCGCTAACAATCCGTCGTACCCCCTGCGGTATAGCGTTCGATTCTCCGTGTTATAGTAGAATCTTGGTGCTCTTCTTCTGATTGAATCTCTTTCTTTCACGTCTTCTGGCTAGATTCCATGCAAGACGTAATCGATGATGGGGAAACGCCAATCTCGGGGTTCGAACTCGACTTGAGTAGCGTGCACCTCTTGAACCTCTTCTTCCTTGTTATCTTCATCGTAAAGCGGCACTAAGAGTTGGTGAGTTCTTACCGTAACAAACTGTTCCGTCCCGGGAGGCTGTGCCAGAGATACGGCTGTAGGCGTATAAAATTGCCTATAGGTCCCTTAGCGTGGCTCGGCACGATGATTCGACAAATCAACAGACATTCGAGCAACGAGGCGATGAGGCACATAAGCAACGGAATACGTTCGCGTGCGGAACCAATCCAACGGTTCAGAAAGTTAACGAGTCGTCCAACAACAAAACGGACTTGAACTCAAACACCGAGGCGGATTTACTGCCAAATGAAGACTCGGGCTATCAAATCAAGACCCGAACAAATCAAACGAACTCAATACAGAACCGGAAAACAACCGAACGACGGAAAGCACCAAAACGGAACACACCCGGGGGACTCGGCCCAAACCGAACCAACCCGGGGTGGCTCGGCCCAAGCTGAGCCACCCCAGGGTGGCTCGGTGGCCGAGCCACCCCAGGGTGGCTCGGCCAAGGCCGAGCCACCCTGAGGTGGCCCGACTCCCCCCCTCTCTCTTGTGCACAAATGCACAGTTCAGAGAGGCTATAAATAGGGGGGGTAGTTGTTCATTTGAGAGGACTTTTTCTGAACTTCTGAAGAGCCGAAACTCTGCCGGATTGTCACTTCAACTCGGATTTGTGAAGGCTTGGAGACTTGGACCCTTGGATTCAGTTCTTGGCGAGCACCCGCGACAAACAAGGCAGGAGTTCAAAAAGGCTAATCCTCAGATCTGCGTTGTTCTACTCCGGATCTAAGCTTGGTTCTTAGATCCCGAGATTCGAGCGGTCGTTTCCTTGATGAAACGATCCCTCCCGGCTATTATCTCCTTGGTGGGATAATACCCGTTATACCACGTAGATCTGTTTGGATCGAGATTGCACGGTGGTCCACGGTAATCAACCCCGGCACAGGCAAACAACCCACAAAGCGAGTGACCGCAAAACAGGAGCTCGTGATCTGTTTGTTAAATAAGGAAAGTTGTAATTTTTCTTTATTTGTTTTGAATTTCGTTGTAACCGGCTCTTATAAAAAGACCGGATCTTTGTAAACGCAAAAAGTTGTTAACATTGAGTGCAATGAGTTCGTCAATGAAGAAGAATCTGATTTTTCCCGCGAACAATCTGGCGACCACAGTGGGAGCCACCGATCTCGCTGCCGAGATCGGAGTGTCGCAGCCGCGGATCTCGATCCCGGTCGTGGAGGAGGTCGAGTATGAGTTCGACCAGCAGAAGTACGAGGAGTACGTGTCCTCGTCCGGATCTACCTCCTCCCCCAAGTCCAAGAAGTTTCAGAAGTTCTCCTCCAGGAGAAAAGTCCGTTGGTGTGATGAAGTTGAAGCCACCAACGACGACCTCACCCCAATCGACGCCGAAGCTGCGTTGAGTGAGGCCCTACCGACCTCAAAGAAGGTCAAATCCGCCATTGAAGGCGTGGTGACTCTCTCTAAGAGAGCCCGCCAGAGGCAGCGTCAACGCCTCGCGAAGCAATTCGCCAAGGCCATGGAGTCCGTTGACGGGGTCCGCTACCATGCGGATCTGAAGAATAAACGAGGCAAACAGCCTTAACAACAAATGAAGGGTGGTTCCTCCAAACCATCGACTATGGAGTGGGTCCGTGTCAAACGGAATCGCTCGACATTGGAGGAGCGCATCCGCAAACGGCGCGCGTTATCGGCGCAAGCACGGGCCAAAGCTGAAGAAGCCCGTCGGAAGCTGCAGAAGGAGGTGGTCAAAAAGCCGCCACCAACTCGCAAGGTTTGGAGGCCAAAGTCTGAAGCAACGGTTCAGACCAAGGAGCGACAACCGCAGCCTCCGAAGATTTAACACCCGGCAAATCAATCCAAACAGCCGGTAATTTCTGCAACTGCTCAGGGAGATCCCGCAGGACCATCCCAGAAGAGAAAGTCTGTTTTGGAGCGCCTCGGCCCACTTCCAAAGGAACGAGGTAAAGCTCCAGTCCAAGAACGCTTGGGGCCAATGAAGAAGTCCCAAACAATGCAACATGCTGGGGGTCGCTGCAACCCTCAACACTTGGAGAAAATTGTGGCACCCAAGCGCACAACTTTGCGCATCGAAGTGCAAGAGCCCGCTGAAGATTCACGCCCACAAAGGCAAGTTTCAAGGCGTGTGACTCCGGATGGTCCGAAGAAGACAATTCATCCTCAGAAGGAAACGTTGTCATCTGATAACGACAACGTTATACCTGAGAGATCGTGCCAACACACGATAGGTTGCTCCGATCTTCAAACGGACGAGCTGTACTATCGTGCCGGGGGTACAAATAAATCCAGAAAGAGGAGCCCTCGAAGGCTCGAAACACAATGTCCTTGCTCAAAGCTCATTCGGGCGGTACTGTCAGAATGTAACTGTGTTAAGACAGTCCCCGAAAGAGTCTCTGTGTTCGAAAGACTCAGCAATGGAACGCCAAAACCAAGGCATAGGCGTTTCCAACGAAGAAGGAAGATGGTCGAAGATGGTGAGCATTCAAGGGTCACCACAAATATGACCAGCACAGGAACATCAGCTCAGGATAACCCCGAGGCGGTTCCAGAAATACCCCGACGTGTAACTCGTCTACAATCCGGGGCTATCGTTCGCGCGACGTATGGTAGAGTCCGAACAAGAGCACCTTCGGGAGATGAAGAATCAGATGCCGGCTCAGCAGTGGCGTCTGATAATACAGTGTCCAGTGAAGGATAACCCCGCGAGGCGTTTATGATAAGCGCGGAGCAAGTGGCCAAGATGCTTGAAGATGCCATGGCCAAACAACAGGAGACCTTTAGGTTCGAAATGCAAATGGCTATGCAGAACATGAGAGAGATGCATGACCAACAGCTTCAAGCATTGAGGAACCAACAAGGCGAACCAAGTCGTCCCAACCAGAACAACCTGGAAGATGAGGACACAAATGAGGGTCACAATGCTAACAACCCTCCTATCAACCCAGGGGGTGGTAATGAGAATGCTAGCGAAGACACAGGTGAAAACCTGAAAATTAAAAATCTCGAGAGCAAGATCAACACATTGATCTCTGCTCAAGAGACGAAAAAGACGGGCATTCCTTGTCCATACCCGAGAGAGTGGGAATCAATCCCATATCCGGCAAAGTTTAGTCTAATTAACTTTACGCCGTTTAATGGGATGGGTTCACCTACTCAGCATTTGATTTATTTCAAATCGCACTTGGGAGTCATCTCTGGTAATGAGCCTCTGATGGTGCGGTCATTCGTCGGCACTCTTCGCGGAGCTGCCTTCGATTGGTATCGTCGCCTCAAGCCAGGAAGCATAAACAGCTGGGATGACATGGAGACTAAGTTCCTCACGAACTTCTTTGACGACGACACCAAAATCTCTATCGGATCGTTGCTCGATGAGAAACAAAAAGACGGGGAGCTAGTCGACACCTTCGTCAAGAGGTTCTGCAACAAGGCGATGAATTGTCAGGACCCAATCACCGAGGAATTCATCCTCCAGACCTGCCACAACAACCTCTCGCTGGATGTGTTGGAAGCAATGGGCACAGCACCATCCAAGACTTGGAAGGATTTGAAGGTTCGAGGAGAACAAGCTGAGCGTTTTCTTAGGAGAAAGAAGGTGGAGAGAGGCCAACCGGCAACAAATCCTCCGAAGCAGAACTTCAACCAGAAAGGGAAAGGTAAAGCTCATGTTAATGCTGTTGATGCTAACCAGACATTTCAATTGCAACCTCAGCAACAGCAGCAGCAGCGAGCGCCACAACAATTGCAGCCGCATTGGCAGCAACGGTCTCAGAAGCAAAAGTCTTCGGAGCCGAGGTTTCCCAAAGTCTACTCCTTCAAGGATGATGAAGTCCCCGGCATCTTCAAGTACTTGTTGGAGAACAACAAAATCCAGTTGCTGGCGATCGTGGATCATGAAGGAGCCACTAAGGTGACGGACCCGAAATACTGCGCGTACCACAGAGCGGTCCACCACCCAACGAAGTCTTGCTACCACCTCAAGGACAAGATCCAAGCGTTGATCGATGTAGGAGTCATAACTCCGAAACCGGCCAAGAATGTGGGAGCAAATGCGGTGTCAATCAGCTTCGGATCAGTGCCTACAACTTGGTTTGAGCCGAAGCGCGTCACCAAAGTCGGGATGAAGATGGTGAATGACGACCCGCACGGACAACGCCAAAAGGGACTTGTGCCTCACACAGCCCCAAACGGTGAAATTCTCTGGGTGCACCCCGACCTGATTGAAGATGAACAATGGGCCGGATCGTCATCCAAGAAGAAGTCCAAAGGGAAAGGCAAGTCTTGTTACGGAGTTTCTGCCATCCCGGGTGAAGACGATGAAACGATCACCGCTTTTCCGTTGTCCGACGAGGAACAGGAGGTCTTTGCGACCCGGAGTGAAAACTAATACCACTTCAAATATCCATCTCCTGGAAATCAAATAGCTGAACAGGGGGTGACAAAACAGGGACCAGCCAAGACTCTCACAGAACTGGGGGTGATTACAGTTCCCAAACCGGTTGAAGATGCTCGACGGCAGCCGGTTGACAAACAGAAAGAAAAGGGGCCCGAGGAGGTTCAGAATCCGAAGCAGTCTCGTTTCAGTCGTCCGATTGGAAAGGACAAACCGGAGAGTTCAAAAAATCCGCGTGCCTTCGACATCATGGCTCAGCTAGCCAATATTCCAGCGCGGATAACGCTGTACGAGTTGATCCGATTGTCCAAGGAAACAAGAGAAGCCTTGCAAGAAGCCTTGGCCGATTCGGAGGCATTCCTCACCAGGATCAAACCAGCTCCCGAAGAACTGGAAATGTTAGCCCAACAGTGTAATGTGGCGGCTAAGAATCTTCCCTGCATCACCTTCACCAAAGAGGACATGCAGACGAAGAATTCAAATCATGATCGGCCCTTGTACTTCGTCGGGTACATCGGCTCCAGCGAAGTTAACCGAATCCAAGTGGATCCGGGTTCCGCTGTGAGTATTATGCCACTTCGCCTAATGCACAGCCTTGGCATTCCAGTCAGCAAGTTGGCATCTACGGGCACAGTCATTTATGGATTCAACACCAGCGGGTCAAGACCTTTGGGGAAAATCCGGATAAAGTGCCAGATGGGCGATCTGAAAACGGAGGTCACGTGCTACGTGATTGATGCTGAGACATCCTATAACTTACTATTGGGTCGGCCTTGGATCCATAGTAATGTTATAGTTCCCTCCACCTTACATCAGTGTCTGAAATATGTCGACACTGATGGAAGGGTTAGGACGGTGGTCGCGGATAAGCAACCATTTAAAGGGTATGAGAATTACTTCATAGATTCTCTCCTTTATGGTAACGAATCTGATACGGAACCATCGATCCAAGGCACAGACAGCGGAGAAGAAGCTGATTCCGAGGCCGGATTCGATTACAATGGTGGTTTTGTTTTGAATGACATTGTACCCTTTGTAATCAATCTCGACGACGAACAGTCGTCAGATGGCGGTTGTAACTGGCAACTTGCCGATATTGAAATAAATCGTGATTTAGAGTATTCCTTATCTCTTGATGATGCGATAAAGGGATTGTATGATAATCCCAATTTATGTATGCCGCTCCGATCATCTTATGTAACGAAGAAACGCCTCCAGCATTCCTTCGGAACAACTCAGATTATCCCTGCCAAAATAGGGGGACAAAAGGCAGTGATATACGGTAAAGGAGAAAATCTTCCGGTGCCAGATCATTTCCTAAGAGAAGATGAAGATGACGACAAATCTGGTCTGCACTTATCTAAGTATAGTCCGGAAGCGCGTGTGCTCATGGAAAAACAAGGGTACGACTTCACACTCGGAGAGGGTTTATACTTCGATCGAGGTTCTCGTGTCCCAGTCAAAGTGGCGTATGTACCAAAGGGGAAACCAGATAATTATTACCATCACAAAAGAGGCCTAGGCTATGTCTCATCGGAAGACGAATGTGGCTGGCAAATCATTGATTACATTGCTAACAAAGCTAAGGATGGGTATTTACCAGATTCTTCAGCTGAGGATTCCGACACAAGTTTGGGAGAAATGTTCAAGACCTTGATGTCGAACATGACTATAGCTGATCCGTCTACGATGGAGGACGACGATCAAATGCAAACGTGGGAGGACCCATGGGTTCATCACCTGAACATGCAATATGGTGACAGGTTCGAACAAAGAGAGCCACCCACCGAAGACGAAGTAGTCCAAATTAATATGGGCGATGAGGCCAATCCAAAACCCATATTCATCAGCGGTAGTCTTCCCCCAGATGAAAAGGAGGAATTAATTGCCTTGATCAGAGAGTACATTGATGTCTTCGCCTGGAACTATGAAGACATGCCAGGACTTGACCCCAATGTGGCAATGCACCGCCTCGACATCAAGCCGGATGCCAAACCTGTCAATCAACAGCAAAGGCGGTTTCGTCCGCAGATCATGGAAGCCATCGAGGCTGAGGTTAAGAAGTTGATCGACTCAGGATTCATCTGAGAGGAACAACATCCAGATTGGTTAGCCAACATTGTTCCTGTCATGAAGAAGAATGGCAAAATCAGGATTTGCATCGACTTCAGGAACCTGAATGAAGCGTGTCCGAAAGACGATTTCCCTCTCCCAATCACGGATGTCATTATCGACAATACATGAGGATTCGAAAGAATGTCTTTCATGGACGGCTTTTCGGGGTATAATCAAATCAAGATGCACCCAGACGATGAGAAACATACAGCATTCAGAACGCCCCTCGGTATCTTCTGCTATACGGTGATGCCTTTCGGTCTGAAGAATGCGGGTGTCACGTACCAACGAGCGATGACTAAAATTTTCCAGAAACACCTCAGGAAAACGGTTGAATGCTACGTTGATGATTTGGTGGTAAAAAGCCGCAACAAAGAAGATCACATCAAAGACCTGAGAACGATGTTTGATCTCATGCGGAGTCATCAGTTGAAGATGAATCCCACAAAATCCTTCCTCGGAATGTCCAGCGGAAAATTCCTTGGATTCGTCGTCACCACTAAGGGTATACACATTGACCCAGACAAGGTAAAAGCGATAAATGAATTGCAACCCCCGAGGAATCTAAGAGAACTCAGAGGATTGCAAGGGCGTTTAGCTTACATCAGGCGGTTCATCTCGAATCTATCCGGGAAGTGCCAACCATTTTCTAAGCTAAACAAGAAGGGCGTATCGTTTATTTGGGACGATGCTTGCCAGAAGGCATTCGAGGATATCAAGGCATATCTGATGAATCCCCCTGTTCTTGTCGCACCAAAATCAGGTAAACCGTTCTTGATTTACATCAAGGCGATGAACCATTCGATAAGTGCTTTATTAGCACAAGACGATGACAATGGTCACGAACAGGCAGTTTATTACCTAAGTCGGACCTTGATAGGCGCCGAGTCTCGGTATCCGATGATCGAGAAAGAGTGTCTCGCATTGGTGTTCGCAGTACAGAAGATGCGACATTACTTGGTGGGCCAGACGATTTACGTCATTGCCAATGTTAATCCGGTACGGGTGTTCATGACTCAACCAGGTTCAATGAATTGGCGGTTAGCAAAGTGGGCCCTTCTTTTGTCCCAGTATGATCTGCACTTCAAACAACAGAAGTCGGTCAAAGGACAAGCGATTTGTGATCTTTTAGCGGCAAGCCCGACAACAGATACGGTTGAAGTATACGATGACTTGCCAGATGAAACCCACGAGGTTAATACCACGTCACACCAACAAGTATGGTAGTTATACTTTGATGGTGCCTCGAGAGCAGTCAATAAGGCAGTAACTCCGGGATGTTCTAGAGTCTCCTCCGGAGTCGGAGTTGTCTTAGTTTCCCCAGGGAAGCACGTGATGCCCCGAGCTTATTCGCTGACGAATCTATGTTCCAATAACGTAGCCGAGTACAACGCGCTCATCATTGGACTCAGTTTCGCCAAAGAGCTGGGGGTCGAGTATCTCGAAGCTTTTGGGGACTCTCAATTGATAGTCAACCAAGTTCGTGGGGAGTATGAAGTCAGGAACCCAGATCTGATTCCATACCACCAAGAGGCCGTCAGAATGGCAGATTCTTTTGAAGAATTTTACATTGAATACATCCCG
>BQKN01057148.1:0-10407 GCA_022839385.1 Asparagus kiusianus | reverse complement strand
GATTCTGGGGTATTTTATCCTGAAACCTAAGCAAGGATAAGTCCGCGCCTAACACGCGTGGCCGGTTAGTTCTTAGCCGTTGAAAAGAATACTCGTTCATATATTTAACATTGTGGCAGGTTGTTATTAATAACACCAAAATCCATGCCTCACATGCATGGGGAATTTCATCCTGAATCCTAAGAAAGGATATGCCGACGCCTAACACGCGTCGCCGGTTTGGTCTTTATCCGTAGAAAAAGATACCAGAGCCTAACTCTGGGGACCTTTATCCCGAAGCCTAAGTAGGGATAAGTTAATGTCTAATACACGTTGCTGGGTAGCCTATTCCCATAACAATGGCGAAGTCTACATATTCGAAGTTGTAGCATAAAGTCTAAGGGAGTTCATTCCTTTAGCACAACGTCACATGCGAAACGGATTAAAACAATCTGCATGTAAGCCCAACTTAAACGGTAGTTGGTAAGAGCACACCAAATCCGTTAAAGGCTGAGGATTTGCCAAAAATCCTGAGTCAACGTCTCATACACGTTGCTGTTTAGTCTTTTCACAGGAGAAAGACAAAGTCTACGTATTCAATATCGTAGCACTAAAAGAGTTAACTCTTTTAGCTTAACGTCACGTGCGGAACGGATTTAGACAATCCGCATGCTAGCCCGACTCAAACGGTAGTCGGTAAAGGCTCATCAAATCCGTTAGAGGCTGGGGGTTAGCCAAAAATCCTAAAGCCAACACCTAACACGTGTCGCCGGGTAGCCTATTCCCGTAACAATGGCGAAGTCTATGTATTCGATATCATAGCACGAAGTCTCAGAGAATTCAATCTCTGAGCGCAACGTTACATGCGAACGGATTTAAACAATCTGCATGCTAGCCCGACTCAAACGGTAGTCGGTAAAGGCTCATCAAACCCGTTGATGGCTGAGGGTTTGCTAAAAATCCTATGAGTATTATGGTCAATCATTTCAAACGGAATAAGGAATCATAATAAAGATAAAGATGAAAACCAGTTTCACTAATAAAATCAGAAGTCAAAGTACACAGCAAAGCAAATCATACATCAAGTCCATGACCAAAAATCTGCTGACTGATCTTAGACAGCTTCTCATCATAAGCTTGACTAAGTTCAGCTCTAATGGACTCCTCGGTGGCGGTCAAAGTCTTCACAGCAGTCTCCTCTGTCTCGACTAGCTTCTGCTTCAAGGACTTCAACTCATCAGACAAAGCCGTGCAGGTCTGCTGATCCTGTGCCTTCGTCATCTGAAGAATGCCCAAAGTCTCCTCTTCTTCGCGGAGTTCTCGTCTAAGCCGGTCCATCTTAGTCTCACAAGAGGTAATAGAAAATTCGAGCTCGGCAAGTGAAGATAATCTAGTAGCAAGGCCGGTCTCAACTCGATCTACCCGGTCTCGCTGCATCTGAATCTCAAGATCAGCGAGAATCTGAGTCTCGCGTAGTGACTGTAAACGGGTATCCAGCTCAGCAGCAATAAAAGAGGAAGCGCCTGCATCTCGAAGCTCGCGAAACATCTGAAGCTCATGCTCCAGGCAATCGAGGTCATCAACTATAGCCTACGCCAAATCTGGATATCCTGCTCCTCTTATCAAATTGACCTTGGAATCAAGGAAAGGCTTGAATTGGCGAAGAAGGAGTTCACTGTGGAAGAGCTTGCCAATCATAGCATTCATGAAGGAGAAGAAGGAGCGAAGCTCTATGCAGAGAACGATCTTCTCAGGATCGTCGTCTGATAGCAACTCTTTCACAAGGGCATGGAGCCAAGAAGAAGGCCCTACACAAAAGAAGAAACCCATCAAAAATGCTTTAAAGAGGAAATAAATAATAGTCTCATTTGTTCAATTCATACCCTCTTGAGTCTCTGGGGGTAGCGGAGGTGTAATGGCTGTAGGTGCACCAACTGGTGTAGTTGGTCTCACAGCCGGCTCAACGGGATCATTCTCGGCAAAAGCTCCTGTCAAATTCAAAATAGAATTCACAGGGACATTACATTATAGATGCATTAGCCAAAATTGGCTAGTCGTATAATCAACTTAGAAGGAGGCACATACCTTCAAAGGAACCGTCCTCGGGATTTGTAGAGAATGTAGACTCAGGAAACATATCCCCAGGTAGCTGGTCATCAATCTGAGGAGAGCTATACATGAAGTTCAGCATAGAAGTGTCCGCAAACAGGCATTCCTCGTCAAAATCATCAATCGAAAAGTCTGACGTAAGAGAGTATAAGTACCAAAGAAGAATGAAGAGACTATAACTAATAGAAATGAGTTACCTTTTATAGGTGCATTAGCCTCTTCATTTCCAAAATCCATGTTCGCCTCCTGCAAATTATCTGAAGGAGCAAGAAGTACGGAGACAATTACAGGATGCACAAATTTCTTTGGGTGACATCTAAAAAGAAATGATACATTGTCAATGGTAGATGTACCTGGATTCGCTGAATCAGGTCCTACATTGATGTCCTCTCTAATGTCGGCAACTCCTGTAGGTCTCTCTACGTGGGGTAGCGAGTCAGGCTCACCAGAAGATACAGGAGCAGGATCAGGACTCATCTCGCTCTCTCCACGTTCTCCTATATAGATGGAAAGGCATGAGTCAATGTTCTGAATAATCAAGAGAATGGTTTTCAGGGTGAATGTTACCTCCGTCACTAGCAGGATCATCACTAACCAGGTCCATATCAGAAGCTCGGGAAGCCGCACGCGGCTTACGGGCTAATCTCTTCCGCCTGGCAGCAGGAACAATAGTCGAAGGTCTCGCTTGGGGAGGAGGACGGAATTCTTCTTCATGGTCACCAATGGTCCCTGAAACATCAAACCATTGTCAGCTTTAATAATTCTGGAAAGCAAAAAAAAAATGAAAAAAATGAATGACTAAACTCGCTCAGAAAAGTCATCGTAATCTTCAGGATCTCCACCTAAAGCCTCGTCTGTAGAATGGAATGTCCTTTGCCCCTCTTCATCAATCCGACGAGTCTTGTTCCGTGTCCTCTGTGATCGAGCGTTTTCCCGTATCCTACGGGAATCAACCTGAGAAGCTTCCTCAGCCTCTAGCTCTGCAATCGGCTTCACAGGGATAGTCTTGTTGGCTGCTAACAACCACTTACAGCTCAAGAAAGTAAGGTTCAACTGCCGATCAGCACTCGGGAGACTGAACTTAGTACCAGTACAGCCGGTCACGGTCCACAACCATGCACGGAGACCATCTACCAAACCACTATGGGTCCGAAGCTGCTGACGAGGATTCCCGACGTAAATCTGATCATAACCAAACTGGCGAGCGAATCGGCAGGGAAGATATGGCTCTATGAAGCACTGATCCCTCACTCGGAAAGTCAGATAGCCGGGCCTAATGTTCACCAGCCAGTTGAAGCAGCCAATGTCTAAGTGAGTCTGATACTCTCTCGGCCTCTCCTCATCTATCAAACACTCGTCGTATCGGCCTGAGAACTGCGGAAAACAAGTGAAAAATGCCCAACACTTGTGGACCTGCAGCTGCTATCTGACATCAGAAAATCAGCGTCCTTCCCACCTGCCATTCTTAAGCAACTGTAACAGGGGAACAGAGTGGTCTGTGGCGTTCGGTACCGACATCAAATCCGAGCGGTGAAGGACGAACCAAGCCATCAAATAAGCGTACGGAAGCTCCACCTTAAGAGTGGGAATCTGACCTGGCAAATCAGTTTCCTTCCGTGTGAAGGCACTGGAAAGTTGTCGAAGTCCTCGATGAATGTTAGCCACCATCACCGGAAGAAGTGAGAGTTCTTTCTTATAGGTGAGCTGAACTGCTGGGTAAAGTACCTCCAAGGGCAAGGCGTCACCAGACTGATATGGAACCACACACTTTTTCAACCAGATAGCAAGAAAGCCGGCAAGAAGAGTCATCGGTCGAATCGGTGCAGTAGCATGCCACAAGAATGACTTGAACTTGGTCTTTGCAGGAAAGCCACCCTCAGGACTGCTAGTGGTGTAAGAGCGAGCGTCAATCTTCTTCAGTAAACTATTCACCTCTGAAGGAGTGAGTGTGGCCAACTCACAAATATCCTCGCCAGAACTGCTCTCCAGATTCTTAAACAAGTAATTCGCAAATTGCTTCAGACTCACACATACCTTGGTCCTCTTTGCTAAAGGCTCGGATTGCGCTAAAGCAATATGATAGTGACAAGTGAGGTCCCATAGAGTCTCATAACGGTCGGGCATGCGATCCTTCAATTGGCTCAATTCATGATTAGAGGGGAAATACTCCTGATACAACATCTGTCCCATGGGCAAGCCAGAAATCCTGTGCATCTCGTGAAGAGCCAAACCCAATTCCCCTTGTCGGGTCAGAAAAGTGTTCGAGTCTGGATTATAAAGCTCGAACAAAGCGCAGAAGTGCCTCGCACTGACCGGCAAGCCATACATGGTGGCACGAATAGCTGCATATAAGCCACAAGCATGCAACTCTTCGCCCCATCGGCTCAAGACATATGTCGTCATACGGGTCCACCAAAACTTGTCCAAAGAATGGACCCAACCATAAAACCTGTGACGCGTCGCGGGCATCTCACGTCCTAGGGCAGCAAGACGGCTCCTCAAGGTAGAAGCGGTGGCGAGGAGCTCGTTACGTGGTGGCGCATCTAGTCCCACTACTCTGGGATGCAATCCGGTGATATGACTCCTGCTCGAGCCAGGAACTGCCTGATGAGTGACGTAGCCGTAATGGACACTCTCATGACCCTCCGTCAAGCGCCACGACATCTCCCGTGTCACAGCCTGACGCCTGAGCTCAGTCAATGAGCGATGCCGAGGAATCTCTGGAAAGTATATGAAGCCACTGCCGGTCTTATGAAGCCACTGCTCAGCATCAATAAATACGGCTTCTGGGTCGTTAACAGAATCACCAAATAAGAAATCGCCCTTCCGAAGAGGCTGAGTAGAGCTGGCGTCCTTCACAAAAGGCGCATCTGTAATCAGCTGGCGAATAGCTCGAGGCCCACCTTCCCTCACCACTTGGGCAACCTCAGTCGATGTTCCCGAAGCAAACTGAGGAACAACTGGAATAAGGGAAAGATCATCGGAGGTCGAGTAATACTCGCCACGACGCCCATACACCGCATGAAATGAAAACGAACCAGAAGGATATCCCACTGGAAATAAAACAGTTAAACACTGGTTAGTCTCAGCTATAAAAGGAAATTGAACTCATTTTACAAATGGGTAAAATAGAGTCATTGCCTTATAAAGGGTGAGACGATTTGGCCACAGTGTGCAATTACAAGATAGGGTATATTGATAATATATTCCTGCCTTATAAAGCACAATGCAGCTCCAAATCGCCCCCTTTATTTTGAGATATGGTTTTGACCAAGCAAAACATATCTTTAAAGCGTCGATCCTCACCAAGGAGAATCAAGGCTCTTCCCGATTGCCTCACCAAGGAGAACAACGTGGGGTAAAAAGGATCAATTTACAAATTTCTAAGAAAAAAGGGCTTATTTGCAAAAAAGTAGCTCACCAGCGTAAGAGGGAGGCGCGCCATCAACCGACACAGCAGGGGAACGACCTCTCGGGGCACGAGACATGATGGCCTGCAAAATAACTCAAGGGGTTAGATTCAAAAAATAATTTTAGCCCTAATTTTTGCATAAAAACCCCTCAAATTTGTAATTTTTACCCCCCGAAAGATTAGCTCGAGGCATCAAATCACACCCTTAACCCTTACATACAATCCCACGACTCTATACATTAGATCGAACATGAAAAAGATCAAGATTGTGGAGGATTTACCTGAAGAAAAGTTCGAGATCTAATAAAGATGAGATCTTTAAGGAAACTTGAACCACGCGCTCGAGGGGCCTGAGAGAAATTCTAAATATGGAGGTTTGGGGAGATTTTTCAGTCCAAGATCAGAAGGAAGCCTAGATCTGGGACAACTACCAAGGTTTGAGGGAGAACGGATGCTCGAGGGAAGAGAAAATCACAAAATAGGTCAAGGGGGGGCCGGCCCTAGAAGAGAGGAAGAAAAGAAGAAAAAGAAGAAAAAGGGACCCCTTTTATAGTGTGGACCAAGTTGAACCAGACCGGACCAAGTTGAACCAGACCGGACCGGTCCAAATCAAGTCAAAAGGGACTGAATTGCGCATCGAAACGACTTTAAATCGACCGAGGGTTTAATCCTTGGTTTATTCTTGCCTCTCACACATATTCGGAAGGGTCAGACGATTTTTGAGCCAAATTATTGCCTTTTTTGGCACCGGTTCAGCTCATTTTGGGCACGGAAATACTCCAATAAGGTATACGAGTATAAAATATTCCCCATTTTTGCTGAGAAGTTCCTGGAGAATATTTTTCTAAAAATATTCTTAAGGATAACTCAATAATATAACGCCGGACAACGCGTTGCAAACAAAGACTCAACGCCGACAATCGAGGGTCAGTTATATGTTGAACCAACAAGCACGAGCTAAAGATTGGAAAATCAGGAATCGACTTCAAGTTCATAATTCCGACAACGGTCAGACAATAAATGCAGCACCGGAACTCCTACAGACATTCGACAAAGCACCGAATGGACTGAAGGATTGAAGGAATACAGAGCAGAGGTCATTTCCAGGTCCCGTTACACCGACTGAGGGTAGGGACAATCATATCCAAAGCATTCTAGACCCTTCTATAAAAGAACGAGGCTGAAATACTTTGGAGGGGGTATCTGTAGGCGTATAAAATTGCCTATAGGTCCCTTAGCACAGCTCGGCACGATAATTCGACAAACGTTCGAGTGACGAGGCGACGAGATCAACAAATTATACACGAGCAACGGAATTCGCGTGCGGAATCAATCCAATGGTTCAGGAAGTCAATGAGTCGTCCAACCGTAAAGCGGATTCGAACTCAAACACCAAGGCGGATTTACTGCCAAATCAAGACCACACAACCGAATCAAAGTCCAGATCAGCAACGAAACAAATCACGGACAAAAACAACCGAACGACGGACGAAACGGACAACACCCTGGGGACTCGGCCGAAACCGAGCCACCCCAAGGTGGCTCGGCCCAAGCCGAGCCACCCTGAGGTGGCTAGGCCCAGAACTGTGCACGGGCACAGTTCTGGTTGCCTATAAATAGGCCATGTGATTCATCATTTTAGAGGACTTTTGGATTGAACTTTTGGAGAGCCGAAACTCTGCCGGATTGAGACCTCATCTTGGAGTTTTTGAAGGCTTGAGCTTGGACATTCAGATCTGATTCTTGGCGAGCACCCGCATCACAAAAGGCAGGAGTTCGAGAGGATTTAGATCTCAGATCTACGCTACTACACTCCGGATCAAAGCTTGGTCTTTGATGCCGAGATTCGAGCGGTTGTTTCCTTGGTGAAACAATCCCTCCCGGCTATTATTTCCTTGGTGAAATAATACCCGTTATACAGCGTAGATTCGTTTGGATCGAGATCGCGTGGTGGTCAACGGAACAACCATCGGCGCAGGCAAACAACCCACCAAAACGAGTGACCGGATAACAGGAGCTCGCGATCTGTTCGACAAAAGAGAAAAATTGTAATTTTTGTTTCTTTGTTTTGATTTTCATTGTAAACCGGATCTTATAAAAAGATCGGATCTTTCTGTAATGCATAAAGTTGTTCTTTAAGATAGCAATGACGTCATCAATGAAGAAAGCTCCAATTTTTCCCGCGAACAGGCCGCCGAGTCACCTTCTAGTGATCTGGCTTTAGGCCGAACCACTGATTCGGCCGAGTCGTTTTGATGCGACTTGGCCGCCAGCAGCTTTTATTGGTTTTTTAGGTTTTGACTTGTTCCGTCGTTACATGTATTTCATCGTTTCATTGATCTGTACGCTATTTTAATGACCGATGAGCGTGCGGGCCACTTGGTTTGCTGATTTTGTGGCTGGTGAGTACGTGAGCTACTTAGAAGTGGCCGATGAGCACGCAGGCCACTTGGTTCACTGATTGGTGGCTGGTGAGTACACGGGCCACTTAGAAATAGCTGGTGATCGCACGAGACACCTGGTTCATCATTCCGGTGATCGTTGAGCGTACGGGCCACTTTGTGGTATTCGATGTGTATACGGGCCGCTCGGTTGAATCTTCTCGACTTGGATGATGATGTTTATCGCCTCCTCTTCATCTCGAGCCGTATACGAGAACTTATAGGTATTTTTAGACGCCTACAGATACCCCTTCCAAAGTATTTCAGACTCATTCTTTTAAAGAGGAGTCTGAAATGCTTTGGATATGATAGGCCCCCACTTTTAGTCGGTGTCAAAGGACCTGTGAACTGTTTTAATTCTTGACTTTCTCAGTCTTCAGTCTATCCAGTGCTTTGTCGAATAGATGAAGTTCTTCTGGCACTGCGTTTATCATCTGACTATTGTCGAAGTCTCAAATTGGAATTAGTGAGTTAGTTTTGGCTCGTGTCATTGAGTTGACCTTGAACTGATAATCTATATCACAATGCGTTGACCGACGTTGATCTAGGGCTACGCGTTGCTTGGCGTTGGCCTTAGGGTTTTGTATCGATCGACATTGAATTTCATCGCAACGCGTTGACTGGCGTTAATACAGTTTATACTCGTACGTTTGTTGGAGTATACACAGTTTAAGCTTTTAAGGTATTGGAGCGTGGCGATCCTAAATTTTAGGCTACAGGACCAACTATTAAAGTTGTTTCGTCTGCAGATATGGATCTTATCCCGAAGTCGTTGGATGCTCAAGTCACGAGACTAACTAATAAAGATGATACGTCAATGACTCACATTTATAGAAATTTTGGCAAATTCTCAGCCATCAACGGGTTTGATTATCCTTTACCGACTACCGTTTGAGTCGAGCTAGCATGCAGATTGTTTAAGTCCGTTCCGCATGTAACGTTGTGCTAAAAGAGCGAACTCTTTTAGTGCTACGATATTGAATATGTAAACTTCGTCTTTCTCCTGTGATCGTTGTGTTAGACGTAGACTTAGGATTTTTAGCAAATCCTCAGCCATCAACAGATTTGACGTGCCTTTACCGATTACCGTTTGAATCGGGCTTGTATGCGGATTGTTTAAGTCCGTTCCGCATGTGACGTTGTGCTAAAAGAGTTAACTCTTTTAGTGCTACGATATTGAATACGTAGACTTCGTCTTTCTTATGGGAATAGACTACCCAGCAATGCGTGTTAGACACTGACTTATCCCTTCTTAGGATTCGGGATAAAATTCTCCACGCGTGTAAAGCGTGAATTTTGGCGTTATAAATAATAACCTGCCACAATGTTGAATATGTGGGCTTTTGTTCTTTTTACGGTTAAGAACTAACCGGAAACACATGTTAGGCATTGACTTATCCCTGCTTAGGATTCGGAATAAAATTTCCTATACGTATGAAGCACGGATTTTGGTATTATGAATAACGACTTGCCACAATGTTGAATATGTGGGCTTTTGTTCTTTTTACAGTTAAAAACTAACCGGTAACACGTGTTAGGCATTGACATATCCCTGCTTAGGATTCAGGATAAAATTCCCCATGCATAAAAGGTATGGATTTTTGTTGCTACGATACTGAATACGTAGACTCGGTCGTTTTTATAGGAACGAACCACCCAGCAGCGCGGGTTAAGCGCTGACTCATCCCTACTTAGGCTTCAGGATAAAATACTCCATATTGGTATTCTGGTATCTTTTTCACTCGGTGAAAGACTAAACCGGCAACGCGGGTTAGGCTTTGACTTATCCCTACTCAGGATTCGGGATAAAATTCCCCATGCATAAATGCATAGATTTTGTTGCTACGATACTGAATACGTAGACTCGGTCGTTTTCAAGGGAACGAGCCACCCAGTAACGCGGGTTAAATGCTAACTCATTCCTACTTAGGCTTCGGGATGAAATACCCCAGACTTGGATTCTGGTGTCTTTTTCAATCGGTGAAAGACTAAACCGGCAACGTGTGTTAGGCGTTGACTTATCCCTGCTCAGGATTCGGGATAAAATTCCCTGTGCGTGTGAAGCACGGATTATGGGAGTTGAAAAAATGGTGTCTTCTCTTGGGGCAAAGACAAACCCGATGCAGGAGAGGAAGAATTTTATATTCTATCTTCCGAAGCTGAAGAGGAAGAATTTTATATTCTATCTCCAGTTGCAAAAGGAAACTCCAAGTGGGATCTCCACTTCAAGAATCCGGAAAGGTGAAACTAAGAGTGGAATCTCTACTCTGAGAATCAAAAAGATTCGGATAACCCTACTTGTCTAAAGGTTTGATTATCGAACTAAAGATGGGTTTCTCATTTATCGAGATTGAATTGTGGTTTTGGCCCTAACTATAGGAAGGTTTGACCAAACGGGAGTTTAAGGTGATCCTAACTGTAAGAATGTTTGATCACTCGATTTGAAAGTGGGCCTCACGTTCATAG
>BQKN01057145.1:9366-19580 GCA_022839385.1 Asparagus kiusianus | reverse complement strand
ATTATTATTTATTTATTTATTTTATTTTTTATTTTTTTGAAAATAATTTAGCTACAAATTGTTCAACATGAGTTAATTTCAATTTTCAAGTTATCAGAATTTTGTTTTGGCAATAAATTTCTTCAAAATTGTTCTTTTAGAACAAAAATGTTAAAATTTTAATAACTTGATCGGTGAAACATACATGTTGATATGACAATTATAAGCTAAACCTTACAAATGTTAAAATGATTGGCAATTTTTTGAATTATTTGCACAGAACACCCTAAATTTAAGTTTTATTTTTGCATAACCCCCCCAATTTTTTTGGATTTGCATAAAACACCCTAATTTTTTTTGGATTTGCATAAAACACCCCAATTTTTTTTGGATTTGCATAAAACACCCCAAAAAAATTTCAGATTTTTGTACAAGATATCCTTAATTGAGTTCCAAGTTCATTTTTTTGTTTTTGCACAAAACCCCCATGAATTTTTTTGATTTTGTATAAACCCCCAAATTTCCAGATTTTTGTACAAAATCCCCAAATTAAACCCTAAATTTGTTGAATTGATCATTTTTATCATGAATCAATAGCAAACTATGATAATAATCCAAAACTATTCATGATTTAATCACCAAATCATCCATGAACCCATTCACATAAGGAAATTACAAAATCAAGATAGAAATTATACCTTGGAAAAGTGTAGAGGTGGAAGAAAGCAAAGATCCAAGAAAATTGAAGAAGAAGCCCTCCAATTTGTCTTGATTCCGTGGGGGTTGGATGGTGGATTTTTTTTCTGTTTTGGGAATTTTCGGGTTGGGGAGATGGGGTTTGGGGAGATGAGGAGAAGAAAATAAAACAAGGGGGAGAAGTGGGTGGGGCTGCGGTTTTGATGCAGCAGACACAACGCATCGATGCCGGCATCGATGCCCAAAGCGATGGTATTTGGGCCAGCCGGCCCAAACACGGTTTCTCTCTTTTTTTTGGGCCTGTGATTGTTATATTTTGTTAGTTATTAAAAAAATATATTATATATATATATTATTATTTTTTTTTATATTTTTTTACAAATAATGTGTTTCATAGAGAACCAACACCTCCTCCTCTCCGAGTGTAGAAAATTCTAAAAATGGTTTTAGACGTTGACCATTAATTTTGAAAATGTCACCATTTTAAGGATTTTTTATCTCGAAAGTCCCATGTGAGAAAACTTGTTTTACAATTAATGGACCTGTCCATCTTGATCTCAATTTTCTAGGAAAAATATGTAATTTTGAATTGTACAATAACTTTTTGTCCTGGAGAAAATTTTTTTTGTAAAATTGATTTGTCATGAAAAATCTTGGTTTTTTCTTTGTAAATTTTTGAGTTTATGTATGCATTATTTCGAATTTCTTCCAACTCATTTATTTGGAATAATCTGTTCTTACCTGCCGAGTCTGAGTCAAAATTTAACCGTTTTATTGCCCACATTGATCGATGCTCCAACTCCACTGGTAGGTGGCAAGCTTTCGCAAACACTAGTTTGTATGGTGACATCCCCAAATTGGCCTTGAAAGCTGTTCTATATGCCCACAGAACATCACTTAATTTTATAGACCAATCTTTTCTGTTATGATTAACTGTTTTTTCTAAGATTTGTTTGATCTGCCTGTTTGTGACCTCTACTCTCTACTTGTCCACTGGTTTGGGGATGATAAGGAGTTGACAATTTGTGTGTGATTGAATATTTCCTCATCAAAGCCTCAAAAGAACGGTTACAGAAATGTATACCATTGTCACTGATGATCGCTCGGGGTACTCCAAACTGTGCAAAAATGTTCTCTTTCAAAAATTTGACAACGACCTTGTTGTCATTAGTTTTGTAAGCTACCGCCTCAACCCATTTTGACATGTATTCAACGGTTACTAGAATGTAAACATTTCCAAAAGAATTTAGAAATGGTCCCATGAAATTGATACCCCACAGATCAAAAAGTTCAACAGATAAAATGGGTTGTAAAGGCATCATATTTCTTCTAGTGACTTTCCCTAAAAGCTGACAGCGGGTACAAGTTTTGCAAAACTCGTATGAATCCTTGAAAAGAGTGGGCCAGTATAGCCCAGATTGGAGAATTTTTTTAGCTGTTTTTCTTGGGCCAAAGTGGCCCCCACATGCTTGCTCATAACAAAAGGAAAGAACACTCCTAGTTTCTTCAGTGTGAACACACCTCCTAAAGATCTGATCAGGACAGTATTTGAACAAATATGGATCATCCCAGTAAAAGTATTTTACTTGGGAAAGAAAACGAGATCTATCCTATTTGGACCAATGAGAAGGGATCTGGTTCATGACTATGTAGTTCATAATGTCAGCGAACCATGGAACATGTTGGATTTCTAGGAGTTGTTCATCTGAGAAATGTTCATTGATCGGGATGGTTGATGTTGGTGCATTTGGAAGTCGAGAGAGGTGATCTGCTACGGGGTTCTCTGTTCCCTTTCTGTCAAGAATTGGGATGTCAAACTCTTGAAGTAGGAGAATCCATCTAATGTCCGTACTTTAGCATCCTTTTTGGTCAAAAGATACTTTAGTACGGCATGATCTGTGAAAACTTTGGTTAAGGAACCGATGAGGTAGGACCTGAATTTTTCTAAGGCAGAGACTACAGCTAAAAACTCTTTTTCTGTGACAGAGTAATTTTGCTGGGCATCATTCAGAGTCCTACTGGCGTAGTAGATCATATGCGGTTTTCCATCAAACTGTTGTCCTAAAACAATACCAATCGCAGAATCAGATGTATCACACATCAGTTCGAAGGGTAAGGTACAGTCCGGTGTATGAATGATACGAGCTGTGGTTAGCTTCTTTTTTAGATATTCAAAAGCTTTGAGGCAGTCGGGAGAGAAAACAAATGATGTATGCTTGGCTAAGAGATTGGTCAAGGGTCTAGCAATTTTGCTGAAATCCTTGATGAATTGTCGGTAAAAACCAACATGACCAAGAAATGATCTGACATCTTTGACTGTTTTGGGAGGAGGGAGATTGGAAATGAGATCTACCTTAGCTTTGTCCACTTCGATTCCCCTATTGGAAACTACATGTCCTAAGACAATACATTGTTTGACCATGAAATGATATTTCTCCTAATTGAGAGTCAGATTTTTCTCCCTACATCGTTCTAGGACCAGTTTAAGATGATGCAAACATTGGGAAAATGTGTCACCAAAAATAGAAAAGTCGTCCATGAAAATTTGGAGAAATCACTCTACCATGTCGGAAAAAATACTAATCATGCAACGTTAGAATGTGGCCGGTGCGTTGCACAGGCCAAAAGGCATGCGTCGGTATGCGAATGTTCCATACGGGCAAGTGAAGGTGGTTTCTCCTGATCTTCTGGAGCGATAGGGATTTGATTGTAACCTGAATATCCATCCAGGAAATAATAGAATTCGTGTCCTGCTAAATGCTCTAACATTTGGTCAATGAATGGAAGAGGGAAGTGATCTTTCCGAGTGACTAAGTTGAGTTTTCGGTAGTCAATACAAACTCGCCATCCAGTTTGGATCCGAGTGGGAATCAGCTCATTAGCCTCATTTTGGATCACGGTGATCCCAGATTTCTTTGGAACAACTTGGACCGGACTCACCAATGAACTATCAGAAATGAGATAAATGATCCCATGATCGAGTCATTTCAGAATGTCTTTTTGACGCCCCAGGGTTCACACAAGGCTACAGTCTAAGGTGAAATCCGGATTGTCAAACCTGCCAAGTACCAAACACCATGCTACGACATGTTTCACAATCACAATCACTATCTCTCTAGTGAAAATAATAAATAGACGAAGGTATAGACAGGCCAAATAGAAATAGAACGACACCGAATGTACATAGAAGAAGCATATGCAATATCAATAATGAGCCCAACTGGGATGATATAGATATATCTCTGAATCTGAACTGAATTTCAAATACAATGAGTCAAATAAACAAAGTCTCACAATAGCTCTCAACTCTATGAAACAAAATACTAATCTAGAGTCTAGAAATAATCAACTACATATGGAGTTCTGCAATAACTACAAAATATGATAAGTAGCTAAACGAAAAACTAAGATGTCCCATCAAGCTGCGACTCTCCATGCGCCGGACTCGCTGCCTGAAAGAGGGGAAACAACGAGCGTCAAAGCGCTAGCAAGGTCATCACTACCTCTCCCCAGGGAAAGGGATAGGAGTATATAAGAAAATAGAGTCAGTACATACATATATCAAATCATTCATATAACTCTTTATGAAGGAAAAACAAATAATCAATGATAAGTACTCCAATATTCAACATAAAAAATAATCATCTCATCTCGAAGTACATCCGAGTAATCTGCTCCAATATAAAAGGATACCAACTAAGCTAAAACAAGTAAATCTGTCGTCCATAACGGGTGTATCAAAATCTCAAAGGAAATACCCTACTCGCGGGCAATCTATCATGGAAGTAAAACTCACAACCGATCAATTATCTATGTATGCATCATCTTGTGCTATAGCGATACTTTTGTAATGCTTGTTACTCAATCGCTCTGCGGCAATAGAATTATTATTCTCCTATTCAGGATACGTGTAATAACGATAATATTGTAATACTCTTACTCAATCGTTCTGCGGTAAATAGGTTTTATTATTTTCCTATGCTGGATACATGTAATAACGCTACTATTGTAATACTCTTACTCAATCGTTCTGCGGTAATAGGATTATTATTCTCCTATTCCGGATATGTGTAATAATGATACTTTTGTAATACTCTTACTCAATCGTTCTGCGACAAATAGGTTTCATCTCCCTATTTCCGGATACAAATAGAACATCATTATTCATATGTGTTTATCAACTTAACTCGTGTCGAAAGTGTGTCAATCTAACACAATCTAGCATATATGCACAAAATCTCGGTGTGCGTGACCACATCTGAAGTTCACCATCATCCCAGGTGTTTAACAATCACTAATATCATAGTCTATCATCATTAGATTGAGAAATCTGCTCGACAAACCAAAACCAAGCCATATAAACATGCACAACCAAAACAGACTGGCAGTCGACCGTGGCGGTCGACCGTGACTGGCTCCAGAGACTACCCAGGTCTCTGTCCTGCATGCGGTCGACCACCACGGTCGACCATGGATCCTGATTTCCAGATCCTGATTTCCAGATTCTAAATTCTTGGTGTATGTCGTGTTCACGTCGTGTTTTTGTGATTCAAACATGATTAAACCCTCATAATCTTGCATACAAACATGTTACAACAGATAAAAATATCTAGAAAACAAAATAACATATATAACCATGATTTTATGCATTAGATTCATATTCAAAACTTCAAAACATGCATAAAAGCTCAAAACAACGAATCAAACTTCTTTATTTAGATTAACCACGTTTAAAAATCATCATCAGATCTTAATCACATCTGTAAAAACTTTCTCAACCTTTTTAGCATGGAAAGACCTAATCTTTATACATATAATACTAAAGAATTTGTCCTTTATACATAATCTATTCGTTTAGGCTCTACAAAACATGTTTAAATCTCTTTAATAACATTTTAAAAACTAGGAGGGGGATTAGTAGAGATGATACTTACCTGGGGTTGTAGGAAAACCTTTTAGAAGCAACGTCGAAAGAGATCTCCACTCCAAAAGTAAAAAATCATCAAAAATCCACTTGAAAGCCTCCAATCTTCTCCAAGAAATCAAACTAGGGTTAGGGGGGTTTGGTGGTGGTTAGGGTTTTAAAAATACTGAAAATTTCGTGAATACATGTTATATATAGTAGAAAAACGGGTGTGTGCCTGAAAATACCCGAAACCAACCCAAACCAGGAAACATGATCTGACTAGGAAAATACCTTTTCGGTATTTTGACTGTAACTTTCTCATCCGACCTCAGAATGAGGTGATCTCAGACTTGTTGGAAAGATAAAGAAGAGACCTACAACATTGGTCTTTTACACTTTTCCAAATTCTAACTGTATCGGTATGAAAAACTTAAAAACTCATAACTGGTCATTATTTCCAGATTTTCACTCTTTTGGCCTTTGTGCATGTTTTGTGCATTTGCACTCATTTTTTTCATAAATATACATTGAATTGATCTCAAATCAATTCTTATCATATCTAAACATTAAAATATATTATTTTTTACTATATAACATATTTATCATTATTTATCATAAAATATTCAAATTTACGGGGTTTTACAGTCTTTCCTAACAGCTTCTTTCATTACTGGGTTTAACCTACGTTGAGGATCTCTAGTAGGTTTGGCGTCATCTATCAAATGGATTCGGTGTTGAACAATGGTTGGACTAATCCCTTTGATATCAGCCATGGTCCATCCAATGACTTCCTTATTCTCTCTTAAAACATCTAAGAGAGCTTTCTTTTGACCGGTAGTCAAATCAGAAGAAATGATAACTGGTAAAGACTCGTTCTCCCCTAAGTAGGCATACTCTAGATTTTCAGGTAGAGGTTTGAGCTCTAACTTAGGGGGTTCCTCCACAGATGGGTGAAGCTGGACTCGGGGTTCTATCTCCAAAGGTTTTCGTTGCCAGCCAACAGTAGAAACATGATTGACCAGCGGATCTAACTTTAGTTCGTCATCAGAAAACTCCTCAATCATTAAGTCAGATGCACTTGAATCTGACTCACACTCTCCCTCTTGTTGCTCACTGGATATTCCCTGAATGAAATTCACTTCCATGGGTTGATCAGATGGATCACTAGGCTGTCTCCCTAAGTTAAAAATATTAAGGTCAACAGTCATGTTCCCAAAAGATAGTTTCATTTGACCGGTTCTACAATTGATCAAAGCATTTGAGGTGGCTAAGAATGGTCTTTCTAGAATGACAGGGATTTGACTTTTGAGATTGGAAACGGACTGCGTTTCCAAGACAATAAAATCAACAGGGAAAATGAACTCTCCAACTTTAATCAGAACATCCTCTACCTCTCCTTTGGGAATTTTTACAGATCTATCAGCTAACTGTAGAGTGTATCTTGTCGGTTTAAGTTCTCCTGCACCTAACTGTTGATAGACTGAATAAGGGAGGAGGTTGACACTGGCTCCCAAGTCTAGAAGTGCCTTATCAATGTGAGTGTTACCAATGACACATAGAATTATGGGACAACCAGGATCCTTGTATTTTAACGGCATGGGTTTTGAAAAAATTTCACTAAGGTTGGCAGATAAGAAGACTTTCTTGGGGACATTGGTGGTTCTTTTCTTAGTGCATAAGTCCTTCAAGAACTTTGCATAAGAAGGGATTTGTTCGATTGTATCTAGGAGAGGGATATTGATCTTGACCTGTATAAATGTTTCTAGGATTTTCTTAACCTAGGGGAGTTTTTCTTAGGTTTGAGTCTATCTGGAAAGGGGGCGACGGGCCTATACCTATCTAGATCAGGCTCAATCTCATGTTCAGCGTTTTGGTCATCGGAATGAATTGCTTCATCGGAAGGAGTGTGTTGGATGGGAGAAGGGGTTTGATCCTGTAGCGTTCTAACCTGATTGTCTATTTGTTTTCCTGATCTTAGTGTGTGAACTGCATTCACATGAGCTGGATGGGTTGAGCTGGATCCATTGTCTTTAGGGTGTGCAACAGGTTGACTTGGGAATTTTTCTTTTTCTCTCTCACTCACGACAGTGGCTAGTTGCCCAAGTTGGGTTACTAACCGGGCTATTGCTTGAGTGTTCGAGTTGAGCACTTGGCCGGTGGTTTGCATGAATGAATTTAGAGTGGTGGATGACTGGGTCAACATGTTGGTAGTTTGTGTAGAAGCTTTGATCATAGCTTCTAAACCCTTTTCTAAGACACTTAAACGTTTGTCATGATCAGAATTTAAAGGATTTGTAGGCTGGTGAGGATGAGGATGTTGGGTTGGAAAAACTGGGTTAGCTTGTAAAAAATTATTTGGTGCGTTGAATGGAAGTGTATTTCCCCTAGGGAATTGTTGGTTCGACGCGGAAATGAAGTTTTGATTTCCGGGAGAATTTCCTTGATTCCATGCAAATTTGGGATGATTTCTCCAACCTAGATTGTAGGTTGGAGAAAATAGATCATTTCTAGAGTGCTGGAATCCAGCGTTCATCTGTTCTAATGCATGGTTATTTCCTAGGAGAGGGCATTCCTCTAAAACGTGGGTAGAAGACTGACAGTTATGACATCCCGTGGCAGAAACATGATTGATTTGAGCTGGAGCTCGTTCCTTAACTTCTAAGGCTTTTAACCTCTGCAGAATTGTTGCCATCTTTGCTTCAGAAGCAATGTTTGACTCTAGGGAAAGACCACTAGACTTAGATTGGGGAACTAATGAAACCCTGTCATCACAGTGTTCCCACTGTATTGTTTTCTCGGATAGACTCTCTAGGAATTCCCAAGCTTCATCGACGTTTTTCCTCATAAAATCTCCCTGACACATCGATTCTAAAGATGTTTTTGAAGAATAGTCCAATCCTTCATATATGGCTTGGCACAATCGCCATTTCTCTAGACCATGATGAGGACATTGGATTAAAAGATCTTTGAATCGGTCAAAATATTTTCAGAATGGCTCCCCTGGGACAATTTTAAAGTTTTGAATATTGTTCCTAAGCTTTACCGTTTTATGAATAGGGAAATTTTTTTTGAGAAAAATGATGATAAATTCCTCCCAAGTTGAGATGGAATTTACCGGTAAGCTGTACAGTCATTTTTTAGCTTTGTTCTTAAGGGAAAATGGAATAAATCTGAGCTTAATCGCATCTTCGGTTAATTCTCTCATTTTAATCATAATACACACTTCATCAAATTCCGAGATAAAAATATATGCATCTTCTATTTCATTTCCTAGGAATTTAGGAAGCATGTTTATGTAATGCGGTCTAAGCTCAAAATTTGCTCCATTTGTGATACGGGTGTATCTTCTCTTCGGAACTTAGCGATCCTCATGGGAGCTTGAGGATAGATGATTCTCATGATAACATGATAATAGAGGTGTCAAACAGTACAAGGGAACGCAGGAGGAAGCGTGGAACGAGACGACGAGCAGAAGAATCGAAGTATCCAGTTTTCAGCCCGTGAGTCGACTCATAACAGTCATGAGTCGACTCATCAGGTTAAGTCAACTCATGACTATTATGAGTCAACTCATCGCTGGTTTTTTTTTGAGTTCTGTCCAGTTTCGGACGAGTCGACTCATCTCAGTCATGAGTCGACTCATCGGAGTTTTCCAGATTCGTTTGTACACATATATAAGGGATTGTTTTAGGGTTTAAAACAATCAGAGAGTTTAATCAAGAGAGATTAAATTGTAATTGAGATTTGGAGAGCCTGTTCTTCAATTCTAGAGTGAGATTGTGAAAGATTGTAAATTGCATACTCATAATATAGAAGAAGGTATTTTCCTTCGCTCAAAACGTAGAATGTAAGGACTATGAATTTTGATACTAGCTAAAATAATTTTTTAGTATTTTAAAATATTTAATTATGATTTTTAAAATAGTATTTGTATTTTTCTTGAATTTCTACAATTTTCTATGATTTAAAGTCTAAGTTTTATATTTATTTAAATGATATTAATATTTATAAATTAATTTTATGCTGTGAAAATTTATGGAATTTATCTGTTGTGTTATTGATACTATTACATATCATTTTGAATAATACGATGTATTATTATTATTATTTCATATTATTTTATATAATATGTAGTATTATTAATTATGTATTATTTGTATAAATTATTGTATTATTTTAATTATCGTGTATCAGCTATCGTATTAGCACAAGTGGTATGTTTTATTGTATAGATAATTATCCCATAATTATTTAATTTTAAAATAAGTAATTATATTTTTATTAATTATTCTTGTTTAATTGTGTAATTTCTTGTATTATTTCTACAGTTACGTATAATCAGTTGAAATACTCCAACTAGTACGTTTTATTGTGTTTATAATTATCCCATAATTATTTGATTTTAAATGTAAGTAAATATATTTTTATTATTAATTATTCTCGTTTAATTGTATAATATGAGTATATTTCAACTATTTCGTATCAACCATTGTATTAGCACAACATGTACGTTTTTAGTTGTAGATAATTATTATGTAATTAGTTTTATTTTTAAGTACCTGTAGTTATTTATTTTAATTAATTTTGTTTTAAAATAATTAACCCCAAACCCTAATTTCCTTTATAATATATA
>BQKN01057144.1:0-66950 GCA_022839385.1 Asparagus kiusianus | reverse complement strand
TTATTTGCCAATAGGTCGAAGCGACTAGAAATGGTAAAAAATCGTGGGTTATAGCTCACAAAATCGTTATTTTTGGTCTCCGCAGAATTATGTGCCAATAGGTCTGTAGGCGTCAAAAATTACCTATAGGTCCCCGCACACGGCTCGAGACAGAGAGAAGATGATGAACGTTGCTATTCGAGTCACAGAAGCTCATTTGATGATGACAAACGCATGAAGTGAGTCGACGGACCGTGTGAAGCAATGGAACTTCAGAATAACCAAACACGAACTGGTCGGGAGCTGCGCGTCGCTTAAAAAAGACGAAGCGCCCCTCAGGTCCCGTTTACTCCACATGTGATTCAATCATGGAAGCTCGTAGATCTCCTCGTCGGCTTTCCAGCGTACTTTGAATCACGTAATTCTGAGTTCGGACAACGAAAATACGGCGAAAACGGACAGAGCGCGTGAAATTTCGTTATGGGCCTCGCCGAGACACCCCTTGGTGTCTCGGCCAAGCCGAGACACCCGGAGGTGTCTCGGCCATGGCCGATAAACCCATGAGTGTCTTGGCCAAGCCAAGACACTCACAAGTGTTTCGGCTACGCCGAGACACCCACGGGTGTCCCCAGACTCGAAAAACTAAATTCTAAAGCTGTTTTTCGATCGTTAACTGCCTGGATTTGTTTTAACTGATAAAATATCATCCAAGAACGTGGTTATAACTGAAGATAAGATCGAATCGATCATTCTTATCTGAAAACAATGGTCCCTATGTCTATAAATACAGCCTAAGGGCCTTCATTTTTTCAGATCTGGAATTCTCGAGCGTTGACGAAGCCCTGCTGAATTGAGGACTGAAGAGCCACGAATTTCAGAGAGGAGGAGGAGACTTCAGTGAATTCTTTGGCATAAAGAAGAGGAGTTCGTCAGATCTGCAGCCCGGTTCTTTTCCTTGAGATTACCTCGTTGCGTTGATCTCGAGAAGAGTGGTTATCTCGCTGTTACCGAGATAATTGCTTCGGTTTCTTGATTCCTTCGCGAATCAACGAAACTTTGGATCTGATCTGATCGTTTGGTGGTCCACGGATACTAACGTCCCCGTCACAGGCCAAGATCCCACGCAAGCAGAAGACCGATAAATGATCTCTGCGTTTGTTTTGATGAGAATTGTATTTTTATTGTGTAAGAGTCTTATAAAAAGACTATCTTTTTGTATTTTCATTGTAACGACTGAAGTTGTAATGAATATATCAATGAAGACATCAACGTTCTCCCCAAACAAGCTGGCGACCACAGTGGGAGCCAACAGTCTCGTCAACGAGGTTATCGTGCCGCAACCGACGATCAAAATCCTCGTGGCTGAAGAGGTCGAATACAAGTTCGACCAACAGAAGTTCGAGGAGTACGTCTCCTCCTCCTCCTCCAGATCTGCCTCTCCTCGCAAGCACAGGAAGGTCTCCTCCGCCTGAAAGATCCGCTGGTCTTCAGATCTGAGGACTTAATAAGGTGATCTCCCTGCTACCGCTACTGCAGATACACCTCGCAACGATCCGCCGGCGTCCAATGAAGCCAGATCTGCAGATCTAAACTCCTCCTCGATCAAGGAGTCGACTGTTGAAGGCGTGCTAAATTTATCAAAGAGGGCTCGTCAGAAGCGTCGCCAACGTCTCGCCCGCCAATTGACTAAAGCTTTGGAGTAAGTGGATGGGCTCCGCTACCAAGCGAATCTGAAGTCCAGGAGACGCCAAGTGGCTAAATCATTGCCACAACAAGCTTCGGGAACCTCCTCCCAACCACCTACTAACGAATGGGTTCGTGTCAAACGGAATCGTTCCACTCTTGAGGAGCGTATTTAGAAGCGTCGCGCACTTCTTACGCGTGCCCAGATCCTTGTGCGATAAGCACAAGAAATGCAAAAGGAAAAGGCGGTTAAGAGATCGTCGAGATCCAAACAAATTTGGATGCCAAAGGCCAAATCAACGCCTAAGACAAAAGCAAGCAACGTTGCTCCCCAGCCTTCGTTAACTTCGGATCCCGCTCCTTCTGCCACCACACCTTCGATGAAACCCTACGGCGACATGGACCTCTCCAAATTTAGAATTCCGTTGAAGGGTCGCCTGGGTCCTTTACACGAAGATCAATGCAAAGCGCCTGTTAAGAAATGCTTGGGACCGTTGAAGGAACCCCGAGCAACCATCCAGACTGGGAGTCGTACGTGACATCCTAACAAGTTGATTTCCGTAACTACCCGCGTGGAGATGCCTGCACAAAACCAGGAGCCCATTAAAATTTTATCCTCACACGGATGTGATTCCAAACGTGTGACTCCTGCTAAAGTCAGTAAAGCGCTACCTATTCATAAGAAGACGCGCCGAACAGACGACAATGTTCCATCTGAGGAATCAAACCAACAGCCGATAGGTTGCTCTGACCGCAACGTCGATGAGTTGTACTATCGGGCTGGGGGTATGAATAAATCTCGAAAGAGAAGTACCCGGGAACCAGACTCTTACTGTTCGTGTACCAAACTTATCAGGGTAGTATTATCAGCGTATAGCTACCCCAAGACCGCTCCACAGAGGGTCTCGGTATTTGAAAGAATCTCTACCAGAACATCCAAGTCCAAGCTAAGGCGTTTCTATAGAAAAAGGTCAGCTGCGCAAGATGATGAACTCCCAAAGGTCACCATCAATATGGTCGATAAGGAGAAGTCAACGCGAAGTTTTAGTCCACGACATTTTTCGGGCGTATCCCAACGTATAACTCGGTTACGCGCGGGAACTACTAGGCGTAGGGACTATTAGAGGATGAATAGCAGATTATCCTCGGATGATGAAGTGTCATATGCTAACTCTGCAGTCGCTTCTGATAATACGATATCTAGCCCAGGTCAATCTCGCGAGGCACTTATGATTAACACCGAGCAAATGACCAAAATCATCGAGGATGCTTTGGCTAAGCAAAAAAGAGAACTTCAAGTTCGAATTGGAAATGGCCATGATACGGATGAAGGAAGAGCATGACCAACGGATTCAAGCTTTTTTAGGTCAAATCGGTGAATCCAGTCATCACAACAGTACCTACCGGGTAGATGGCAATTCCGATACGGATGAACACCTCGATGCAGAAAACCCTCCCGTTGATCAAAATGTTAGGGGTGGCCCTACTGAGAATAATAACACCGGGGGCGGTCCCACCAATGATGACAACACTGGGGTGGCCTCATTGTTCTTCCTCAAAATCGACCAAGGAAGGATACGAGCGAGGATGAAAAGATGAAAGAACTCGAGAGCAAAATAACCACTCTGATGTCTGATCGAGAGGTGAAGAAGACTGGCATTCCGTGTCCCTACCCGAGAGAGTGGGAGTCGATCCCGTACCCTGCGAAGTTCAACCTGATCAACTTTACGCCGTTCGACGGGAAGGGCTCGCCCCCTCAACATCTGATCTATTTCAAGTCCCACTAGGGCATGATCTCCGGCAATGAAGCCTTGATGGTTCGGTCATTCGTTGGCACCCTTAGCGGGCCCGCCTTTAATTGGTACCACCGTCTCAAGCCTGGAAGCATCAACAGCTGGGATGACCTGGAGAACCTGTTCCTCGCTCACTTCTTTGATGATGACGCCGAGGTGTCAATCAGGACACTCTTCGATGAGAAATAGGAAGACGACGAGACAGTCGACGACTTCGTCAAGCGCTTCCGGAATAAGGCGATGAACTGCCGAGATCTGATCACGAAGTACTTTATCCTCCAAACATGTCATAACAACCTATCTATTGAGATATTGGAAGTTATGGGAGTCGCACCGTCCAACACATGAAAAGAGTTGAAGACGCGCGGAGAGCAGGTCGAACGCTTCCTCAGAAGGAAGAACGCCGAGAGAAGCCAACCAACGCCTAACTCTCTGAACTCAAGCTACGTCTCCCGTGGTAAAGGGAAGACACCTGCAGCAGTCGTTGACGTTAATCAGACATCACAAGCAGTAACCCCGAAGACAGTAGAAGACTTCGGGTCCGAGATTCCAAAAAGAGTACTCTTTCAAGGACGAAGATGTTCCAGCCATTTTTGAGTCCCTCTTGAAAATAACAAGATCAAGTTACCATCTATCACAGATCAGGAGGAAGCTGACAATACTACGGATCTGAAGTACTGTGCGTATCACAGGAGGATCCTTCATCCTACCAAGGCTTTCTTCGCTCTCAAGAATAGCATCCAAACCTTGGTTGAAGCCGGCGTCATAACGCTCAATTAAGTTGAATGAAGACCCGATAAATATAAGAGTATAAACTGCTCCTTCCGACACTCTGAAGAGTATACGGGTATAAACTGTTTCTCAATCCTCCAACAGGTATATGAGGTTAAACTGCTCTCTGTATACTCCAACAGATATATGAGTCTAAACTGTTTCCTTTCTTTCACAGGAAGTTTCTGGACAGTGTCATGCCTGGTATTCTTAAGGATAATCCGGTCATCCAACGAAGTACAATATTAGACCTAGTTTTGCAAAAAAGCTGGGGGTGGATAATTCATGTAACGGGAAGTTCCCGGAAGAATGTTACATGTAATATTCTTAGGGATAACCCGATCATTACAAACAAAGTGATAAACACTAAACTCCCACTGTTAAAGTCCTGACATAGTACTCGGAATTTTAGTCTCATGATCATTGACAATTGTCAAACCCCTTTGTGTTAAGTATTTATCACTTAACACCAGGGACTCTCTTCGAGTGATTTGTACGAATCAACACTCCCGCTGTAATTTATACTCCCACTCTCACTGTGTATTTAGTCAAACCTTCTTACAGTTAAGACCACAACCAAAATCTCCTCTCGATTCCTTCCATGAACGAGAGGTCCACTTTCAAATCGAGTGATCAAACCTTCCTATAGTTAGGGTCACCTCAAACTCCTGCTTGGTCAAACCTTCCTACAGTTAGGACCAAAACCATAATTCATTCTCGATAAACGAGAAAATCACCTTTAGTTTGGTAATCAAACCTTCCGACAGTTAGGATTATCCGAATCTTTTCGATTCTCGGAGTGGAGATCCCACTCTTAGTTTTACTCTTCAGATTCTCAAAGTGGAGATCACACTTTGAGTTTTCTTTGCAACTGGAGATAGAATATAATATTTTTCCTCTCTAGCATTGGGTTCGTCTTTGCCCTAAGAGAAGACACTACTTTTCAACTCTCAAAATCCGTATTTCACACGCGCGGGGAATTTTATCCCGAATCCTAAGTAGGGATAAGTCAACGTCTAACACGCGTTACCGGTTTAGTCTTTCACTGATTGAAAAAGACACCAGAATCCGAGTTTGGGGACTTTTATCCCGAAGCCTAAGTAGGGATAAGTCAGCGCCTAACACGCATTGCCGGTTAGTTCTTGACCGTAAAAAGAACAAAAGCCCACATATTCGACATTGTGACAGATTGTTATTAATAACACCATAATCCGTGCCTCACACGTATAGGGAATTTTATCCCGAATCCTAAGAAGGGATAAGTCAATGCCTAACACGCGTTGCCGGTTTAGTCTTTCACCGATTGAAGAAGACACCAGAATCCAAGTCTGGGGAATTTTATCCCGGAGCCTAAGAATGGATAAGTCAGCACCTAACACGCGTTGTCGGTTAGTCTTTTACCATAAAAAGGATAAAAACCCACATATTCGATATTATGACAGGTTGTTATTCATAACGCCAAAATCCGTGCTTCACACGCACGAGGAATTTTATCCCGAATCCTGAGTAGGGATAAGTCAACGCCTAACACGCGTTGCCGGTTTAATCTTTCACTGCTTGAAGAAGACACCAGAATACAAGTATGGGGACTTTTATCCTGAATCCTAAGAAGGGATAAGTTAACGCCTAACACGTGTTGCCGGGTAGTCTATTCTAGTAATAAAGACGAAGTCTACGTATTCAATATCGTAGTACTAAAAGAGTTAACTCTTTTAGCATAACGTCACATGCAGAACGGACTTAAACAACTGTGACGCCCCTGGGTTCACACAAGGCTGCAGTCCAAGGTGAAACCAAGAATGTCAAACCTGCCTTACACCACACCGTGCAATAACATGTTTCACCATCACAATTAACATCCATCTAGTAGAAACAACAACAGGTGTAGGTACAAAAGCAAGTTAAAGACAATGTAAGGAATAACTGATAAAATGATAGAATATCAATTTAACACATCTCATCAACCAAATAAGCTGGAATACATAAACCAGTCTAGAATGAATAATGAAAATCTAGAGATCTCAACATGTCTCAAAATACTAAATGTCTGATACAAGAAAAATAAGGCACACAGCCTTTACAACTCTAGAACATAAACCTCTCTAGTCTAAAAATGTCTCAAGTGGAGTATGAAAATAAAATACATCTAATAAGAGGATGACAGATACTAATAAGGGTCGTCCTCAACCTGCGACTCTCCGGGCTCCTGGCTCGGTACCTGAAAGGGGGAGGAACAACGAGCGTCAAAGCGCTAGCGAGCAACATCACAACCAACCCCAAGGGGTAGGGCTCGTTGTATATGAAAATACAGTTAATACAATAAAATATAAAGTAATTATACAAACATTAATGGGTTTTAGTACTTAGGGAAATATAACACGAGCATAGGTACGTCGAGCGAAATAATCCAAACAAGGAAACCCTCATGTATATACCTTGTATCTCAAATTGTAGATCCCTAAATACAAAACCCTAGATTTGGTCACAATAAAGATAAAGAAAACGAAAACATACCCATCTCTACTGATAACATGGAAATAAAGCGAAGCTACAGTAGGCGTCATGTTCAACCTAGGTAGCTATCGTGCCTCTGCCAAATACAATATGTCGTGTATCCAACTTTATTGAATAACGTGCTCAAGGTTTAGCAAAAGTCTAATACAGGTTCGAAATGGATTATAGTCCAACACGAGGACTTAACATGGATTATAGTCCAACACGAGGACTGTGATTATGAGCCATGAATTACTAGTAGTAAAGGTATACATGTTCTACTCTTATACATGCCTTGCTGTACAGATCTAAGCTTGTGTTAGAAAAAAATCATTCTCGTATGTGCCGGTGAAATCATAATCACTGTATGCATATATACTCACTTTCACCCAACATGTGAATTAAACAGAAGCACGAACGCAACAGAAAGAAAGTACTACGATGAGTCGACTTGTGCTCAAATATGAGTCGACTCAACAGAACACATTTGATATCAGAAAAAGACTTTGTGAGTCGACTCATGACAGTCATGGGTCGACTCATGGCTTATGGGTCGATTCGTATACTGACGAGTCGACCCAGCAGAAACAAAAGACAACACAACCAGACTTCGTGAGTCGACTCATGATAGTCATGTGTCGACTCAACCTGATGAGTCGACTCGTGATGAGTCCTGAGTCGACTTACGGGTTGAAATCTGCATACATCACAAGTTAGATTTGCCAATTCGATCCATTCTTCTATTATACTGATCTACATCTTTATAGCTATCAAATTCTAGACTATGATGCAGTGAGAAAAACATATATATCATGAGAAACAATTTTCTTGTAGGTTAAACCCTACATTTAACTCCTATATATGAAAGCAAGCATTTAATCAATATAAAACTTATATTGTTATTCTTTAAATAAAATTCCAAATCTGGGTTTTTATCAAAACTTGTTGATGATGATTTAAAATCCGAAATACATGATTTCTAGCATAAACCCTAACAAGAATATTGATTTATACTTGAAAATAAGTCTTGGGCTCAATAAAACTCATGGAAAACAATTGTAAACTATTAAAAACGTGGGAGAGGGGTTTGGCGAGATGTTACTCACCTTAGAAGTGATGAAGAACAGATCCCTTCGCTGAAATCCTCATAAAGCCTCCGAAAAGCCTTCGAAACGTCCCAAAATCTCCAAGAACACCTAGGGTTTTAGAGAGGAGAGAGGGGGACTAGGGTTTCTGGGGAAAACTGATGAAAATGAAGTGATTTCGGGTAGGGGAGTATATATACAAGTGGATAAAACCCGACCCGAAACCCAACAAACCCGAACTGAGAAAACTGGAAAACCCTCGATGAGTCAACTCATCACAGTCATGGGTCGACTCATGACTCATGGGTCGACTCATAATATAATGAGTCGACTCAGCAGAAACAAAAGGCAACAGGACTCGATTTCGTGAGTCGACTCATGAAAATCATGAGTCGACTCATGGACTAAAAACTGCATACCATGACTCTGCTGCATATGATTGAAATTTTGCACACTCAACCTCATTACTGATGCACATAAACATACTCAAAATCTACGGGGTCTTACATAAACAATCCGTATGCAAGCCCGATTCAAATGGTAATCGGTAAAGGCACGTCAAATCCGTTGATAGCTGAGGATTTGCCAAAAATCCTGAGTCTGCATCTGATACATGCGGCCGGGTAGTCTATTCCCGTGAGAAAGATGAAGTCTACATATTCAATATCGTAGCACTAAAAGAATTAACTCTTTTAGCATAACGTTACATGCAGAACGGACTTAAACAATCCGCATGCTAGTCCGACTCAAACGGTAGTCGGTAAAGGCTCATCAAACCCGTTGATGGCTGAAGGTTTGCCAAAAATCCTATATATGTGAGAGTCATTGACGCACCAGCTCCATTAGTTGGTCTCATGACTGGAGAATCCAACAACTTCGGGATAAGATCCATATCTGCAGACGAAATAACTTTAACAGTTAGTCCTGCAGCCTGAAATTTAGGACCACCATACTCTAATATCTTAAGAGCTTAAACTGTGTATACTCTAACAAACATACGAGTATAAACTAAGTCAACGTCGGGCGATCCGAAATCCTAAGGTCAACGCCGGTCAACGCGTAACCCTAGGTCAACGCCAGTCAACGCGTTGCGATGAAAAGTCAACGCCGGGCGATCCGAAACCCTAAGGTCAATGTCGGTCAACGCGTAACCCTAAGTCAACGCAAGTCAATATATTATGACAGAGATAGTCAGTTCTAAGTCAACTCAATGACACGAGCCAAAATCAACTCACCGGTTTTGATTCAAGACTTCGACGACGATCAGGCGATAAACGCAGCACCGGGAGAACTTCAGCTATTCGTCAAAATATCAAATAGACTAAAAATCGAAGGAGTCAAGAATCAAAGCTAACTACAGGTCCTTTTAAACCGACTGAACGTTGGACCGATCATATCCAAAGTATTTCAGGCTCATCTATAAATAAAACGAGACTGAAACACTTTGGAGGGGGTATCTGTAGACGTTAAAAATTGCCTATAGGTCCCCGCACGTGGCTTGAGACAGAGATAAGATGATGAACGTCGCTATTCGAGTCACAGAAGCTCATTTGACGATGACAAACACATGAAGTGAGTCGACGGATCGTGTGAAGCAACAGAACTTCAGAATAACCAAACACGAACTAATCGGGAGTTGCGCGTCGCTTACAAAAGACGAAGCGCCCCTCAAGTCCCATCTACTCCACATGTGATTCAATCATGGAAGCTCGTAGATCTCCTCGTCGGCTTTCCAACGCACTTTGAATCATGCAATTCTGAGTTCGGACAACGAAAATACGACGGAAACGAACAGAGCACGTGAAACTACGTTCCGGGCCTCGCCGAGACACCCCTTGGTGTCTCGGCCGTTGAGACACCCACGGGTGTCCGCAAACCCGAAAAACTGAATTTTGGCAGTTTAAAGTTGTTTTTCGATCGTTAACCACCTGGATTTGTTTTAACTGATAGAATATCATCCAAGAACGTGGTTAAGTGTTTATAACTGAAGATCGGATCGAATCGATCGTTCTTATCCGATAACAGGGGTCCCTAAGCCTATAAATACAGCCCCAGGGTTTTTATTTTTTCAGATCTGAAATTCTCGAGCGTTGGCGAAGCCCTGCTGAATTGAGGACTGAAGAGCCACGAATTTCAGAGAGGATGAGGAGACTTCAGCTTCGGCATAAAGAAGAGGAGTTCGTCAGATCTGCAGCCCGATTCTTTTCCTTGAGATTGCCCCGTTGCAGTGATCTCGAGAAGAGTGGTTATCTCGTTGTTGCCGAGATAATTGCTTTGGTTTCTTGATTCCTTCGCGAATCAACGAAACTCCGGATCTGATCTGATCGTTTGGTGGTCCACAGATACTAACGTCCTCGTCACATGCCAAGATCCCAGGCAAGCAGAAGACCGATAAACGATCTCTGCGTTTGTTTTGACGAGAATTGTATTTTCATTGTGTAAGAGTCTTATAAAAAGACTATCTTTTTGTATTTTTATTGTAATGACTGAAGTTGTAATGAACACATTAATGAAGACATCAACGTTCTCCCCAAACAGGGTCGAATCAAATAACAATGACAAAAAATCATGGGTTATATAACTTATGAAATCGTAAATTTTTGCCTCCATAAAACTATTTGCCAATAGGTCGAAACAACTAAAGATAACCAAAAAGTATGAGTTATAGTTCATGAAATCTTGAATTTTAGCCTTTGCCAAATTATATATCAATGGACCACTAGCAATGGAAATAACAAAAAAATCGTAGGTTATATAGCTCATGAAACCGTGAATTTTGGCCTTCATTAATCCGATAGGTCAAAACGACTAAAAATCGTTAAAAATTATAGGTTATAACTCATGAAATCATGAATTTTGGACTCCACAAAATTATTTGCTAGTGGATCAAAATGACTAAAAATGATAAAAAATTGTGGGTCATAGCTAATGGAGTAAGGAAGTTTAGCAATTGTGAAATTATATAACGTGTCGAAATGGCTAAAAATGGCCAAATATCGTGGATTATAGCTTATAAAACAGTGATTTCTGGACAATGCGAAATTATTTGGCAACGGGTCGAAATGACTAAAATGGTAAAAAATTATGGGTTATAGCTCACCAAATTGTGGATTTTGGACTAGACTAAAAATCATTGATTATAGCTCATGAAATCGTAAATTTTGGCATTTACAAAATTATTTACCAATAGGGGGAAATGACAAAAATGATAAAAAATCATGTGTTAGCTTATGAAATCGTGAACTTTGATCGTCACAAAATTATTTGCCAATAGGTCGAAGCGACTAGAAATGGTAAAAAAATCGTGGGTTATAGCTCAAGAAATCATGATTTTTGGTCTCCGCGGAATTATGTGCTAATGGGTCGAGTCAAATAACAATGACAAAAATCATGTGTTATATAACTTATGAAATCATAAATTTTTGCCACCATAAAACTATTTGCCAATAGGTCGAAACGACTGAAGATAACTAAAAAGTATGAGTTATAGTTCATGAAATCTTGAATTTTAGTATTTACCAAATTATTTATCAATGAGTCACTAGTAATAGAAATAACAAAAAATTGTAGGTTATATTGCTCGTGAAATCGTGATTTTTGGCCTCCATGAATCAAATGAGTCAAAATGACTAAAAATGGTAAAAAAAATCGTGAGTTGTTGCTCATAAAATTGTTAATTTTGACATTCCCGAAATTATTTATCAACAGGTCGAAACGACTGAAAATGACCAAAATTGTGGATTAGCCCATATACTTGTAAATTTTGACCACTACGAAGTTATTTTTCAATAGGTCGAAATGGCTAAAAACAGCAAAATTTGTAGGTTATAACTCATGAAATCGTGAATTTTGGTCTCCACAAAGTTATTTATCAGTGGATCAAAATGACTAAAAATGATAAAAAAATTATGGGTCATAGCTAATGAAGTAATGAAGTTTAGCAACTGTGAAATTATATAAAGGGTCGAAATAGCTAAAAATGGCCAAATATCGTGGATTATAGCTTATAAAACAGTGATTTTTGGACAATGTGAAATTATTTGGCAACAGATCGAAATGACTAAAATGGCAAAAATTTATGGGTTATAGCTCACCAAATTGTGGATTTTGGATTATACTAATAATCATTGATTATAGCTCATGAAATCGTAAATTTTGGCATTTGCAAAATTATTTGCCAATGGGTGGAAATGACAAAAATGATAAAAAAATCGTGGGTTAGCTTATGAAATCGTGAACTTTGATCGTCATAAAATTATTTGCCAATAGGTCGAAGCGACTAGAAATGGTAAAAAACTGTGGGTTATAGCTCACGAAATCATGATTTTTGGTCTCCGCGGAATTATGTACCAATGGGTCGAATCAAATAACAATGACAAAAAATCATGGGTTATATAACTTATAAAATCGTAAATTTTCCTCCATAAAACTATTTGCCAATAGGTCGAAATGACTGGAGATAACCAAAAAGTATGAGTTATAGTTCATGAAATCTTGAATTTTAGCATTTGCCAAATTATATATCAATGGATCACTAGCAATGGAAATAACAAAAAAAAAGCGTAGGTAATATAGCTCATAAAATTGTGAATTTTGGTCTTCACGAATGCAATAGGTCAAAACTACTAAAAATGGCAAAAAAAATTGTGAGTTATTGCTCATAAAATTGTTAATTTTGACATTCGCAAAATTATTTATCAATAGGTCGAAATGACTGAAAATAGCAAAAATTTTGGTTAGCCCAATACTTGTAAAATTTGACCACTAGTAAGTTATTTTCCAATAGGTCGAAATAGCTAAAAATAGCAAAAAATTATAGATTATAACTCATGAAATCGTGAATTTTGGACTCCACAAAATTATTTGCCAGTGGATCAAAATGACTAAAAATGATAAAAAAATTATGGGTCATAGCTAATGAAGTAATGAAGTTTAGCAACTGTGAAATTATATAACGGGTTGAAATATGGTTAAAAATGGCAAAATAACGTGGATTATAGCTTTTAAAACAGTGATTTTTGGACAATGCGAAATTATTTGGCAACGACTCGAAATGACTAAAATGGCAAAAAATTATGGGTTATAGCTCACCAAATTGTGGATTTTGGACTAGACTAAAAATCATTGATTATAGCTCATGAAATCGTAAATTTTGGTATTTGCAAAATTATTTACAAATGGGTGGAGATGATAAAAAAAATCTAGGGTTAGCTAATGAAATCGTGAACTTTGATCGTCATAAAATTATTTGCCAATAGGTCGAAGCGACTAGAAATGGTAAAAAACTGTGGGTTATAGCTCACGAAATCGTGATTTTTGGTCTCTGTGGAATTATGTGCCAATGGGTCGAATCAAATAACAATGACAAAAAATCATGGGTTATATAACTTATGAAATCGTAAATTTTTGCCTCCAAAAAACTATTTGCCGATAGGTCGAAACGGCTGAAGATAACGAAAAAGTATGAGTTATAGTTCATGAAATCTTGAATTTTAGCATTTGCCAAATTATATATCAATGGATCACTAGCAATGGAAATAACAAAAAAAAGCGTAGGTAATATAGCTCATAAAATCGTGAATTTTGGCCTTCACGAATGCAATAGGTCAAAACTACTAAAAATGGAAAAAAAAATCGTGAGTTATTGCTCATAAAATTGTTAATTTTGACATTCGTGAAATTATTTATCAATAGGTCGAAATGACTGAAAATAGCCAAAATTGTGGTTAGCCCAATACTTGTAAAATTTGACCACTAGTAAGTTATTTTCCAATAGGTCGAAATAGCAAAAAATTATAGATTATAACTCATGAAATCGTGAATTTTGGACTCCACAAAATTATTTGCCAGTGGATAAAAATGACTAAAAATGGTAAAAAAATTTGTGGGTCATAGCTAATGAAGTAATGAAGTTTAGCAACTGTGAAATTATATAACGGGTAGAAATGGTTAAAAATGGCAAAATAACGTGGATTAGCTTTTAAAACAGTGATTTTTGGACAATGTGAAATTATTTGGCAACGGCTCGAAATGACTAAAATGGCAAAAAATTATGGGTTATAGCTCACCAAATTGTGGATTTTGGACTAGACTAAAAATCATTGATTATAGCTCATGAAATCGTAAATTTTGGTATTTGCAAAATTATTTACAAATGGGTGGAGATGATAAAAAAATCTAGGGTTAGCTAATGAAATCGTGAACTTTGATCGTCACAAAATTATTTGCCAATAGGACGAAGCGACTAGAAATGATAAAAAATCATGGGTTATAGCTCACGAAATCGTGATTTTTGGTCTCTGCGGAATTATGTGCCAATGGGTTGAATCAAATAACAATGACAAAAAATCATGGGTTATAACTTATGAAATCGTAAATTTTTACCTCCATAAAACTATTTGCCGATAGGTCGAAACGGCTGAAGATAACTGTTTGGGGAGAAAATTGTTTGATTCATTGCTGTGTTCATTACAAACTTCAGACGTTTACAACGAAAACAAAAATTAGTCTTTTTATAAGACTTTTACACAATGAATACAAAATTACAATTCTCTTCAAACAGCGTAGAGATCGTTTATCGGTCTTCTGCTTGCGTGGGATCTTGGCCTGTGACGGTGATGTTGATATCCGTGGACCACCGTCGATCAGATCCGATTGCTAAAAAATTAGGCAGAGCTTCGTCTATCCATGAATGGATCGAGAAACCGTAGCTCTTATCTCGGCGAAGCGAGATAATCACTCTTCTTAAGATTACCGCAACGGGATAATCCTAAGGAACGAACACGGGCGATGCAGATCTGATGAGTTCATCTTCTTTATGCCGACGAACTCGATCTGATCTCTCCTCCTCCTCTCTGAAACTTGTGGATCTTCACTCCTCAATTCGGTAGGGCTTCGCCAATTCTCCAAAATTTCAGATCCAGAAAAATGAAGGCCCTGGGGCTGTATTTATAGGCTCCAGGAAGTTCGGGTGGAGACACCTTTGTTCGGGTGGAGACACCCTTGTTCGATATTCACCCTCTTCTTGACTCCCTACAGAAGTCGAGTATGGAGTGAGTTTAAACGTTAAGAAGTTTGAGAACAATAAAGATGAATTATTACCTTGCTCATCTGAAGAAACGCTGCGAGCAGATGTTTCTTCTAAAGCAGGAAGATGAACACGTGGCTTAGAGACAGCCTTCTTCCATCTTTTTAACGGACGTGCCTCATCCTGGATTCCAGAGCCTTCATGACGATACTTGGTGCGCAATTCAACTCCAGGAAGGGCTTGGGTTTGAGCTTGAGTGGAAGATCGTGACCTTTGTCGATGAGCAAGAGGCACTTCATCTTCTTCCTCCTTTTCATCTCCACTGTGAACTTCCACCGTCATACGATTGGGATAGGTCAACACAACCCTCTCTCTCCTCCTTTTCGGAGCATCTTGCGTTTGAGCAGGAGCAACGGAGGGTTTTACAAGTCCTCTCTCAAAGAAAGAGTCGGGGAGACCTGCTACTTCCTCAGAACTTGAATCGGTCTCACTCGCCTCCTCAGAAGTCTCCGTTTCTTCGGAGTCAAATTCTTCTTCACTACCAGCTAAACGAGCCGGTTCTTTTCCTTTCCTCGATGATTCTGCAGCCTCTTTCTTTTGGGGTGAAGTCATAACTTCACGTGTCGCTCTGCTTGAGCGCCGTAGGGCTATCTCTTCTTCTGATCCCGACCTTCTCCTATACCGGGTGACAATGTTGGCAGCAAGCAACCACTTACAAAATAAAAAGGTCATCCGTAGAGGCGGCACTTCCAAGGGGAGATCGAACTCAGCGCTCGTGCAGCCGGCAATGCTCCAAAACCAGGCTCTCGCTCCGTCAATAAGTCCTCCTCGAAAGCTAAGATGACGATTTGGATTGCCGACGTATATTTGATCATAGCCGAATTGACGAGCAAATCGGCATGGAAGATAGGGTTCAATGTGACAAACGTCTCTTACCCGAAACAATAAATAACCAGGTCGAATGTTCATCAACCATCTGAAGCACCCAACATCCAAGATGGTGCAATTCTGCCTTGGGTCTTCAGCATCCAATAAAGTCGTGTTGTAGGTACCGGAGAACCGAGGGAAACAGGGGAAGAATTCCCAACACTTGTGAATTTTGAACTGCCTCATTATGTCCGGCCATCGATGTTTGATCCATTTGCAACCCTCAAGATTCTGCAACAGAGGAAGGCTGGGATCTACCGTCTCAGGGGCTTCCATTAAATCTGGCCGGTGAAGTACTAACCAGGTCATTAAATAAGTGTAGGGCAGCTCCAGCTTCGGAACTGATAGGCTAGCGGAGGGTTTCTTTTTCTCCTGGGTAAACACAGAGATTAATTGCCGTAATCCACTGTGAATAGTAGCCACCATAGCGGGAAGCAGGGATAATTTGCGACCTGTAGCTAGCTGGACGGCTGGATACAATACTTCCATTGGCATTGCATCAGAGGATTGGTGGGGAACTACGCACCTCTCTAGTATTTCTATAATATCGAGTTGAAGCTACTTCTGTAGGAAAGGAAAAGTCCTGTTACGGAGCCTCGGCGATTCCTGAGAAAGACGACGAGAAGATAGCAGCTCTACCGCTTTCTAATGAAGAACAGGAAGTTTTCGCTACAAGGGGTGGAAATGAATATCATTACCAGTATCCGGAAACTTCTAATCCAAATGCTAAAACTCTTTCAGAACTGGGGGTGGTTGCGACCCCACCCATAGCAACTGAGAAGCCACAGAAAGTTGTTAAGCAAAAAGAGAAGGAACCTCAACCTAAAGAAGTTCAACTTCCGAAGCAGCCTCGTTTCAATCGACCGATTGGACGAGACAAACCGGAAAGCTCAAACACTCCATACCGCTTTGACGTCATGACTCAATTGGCAAATATCCCAGCAAGGATCATGTTGTACGAGTTGTTGCGCCTATCAAAAGAAACCAGAGAAGCCTTACAAGAAGCATTGGCTGATTCTGAGGTATTCCTTACTCAGATCAAGCCAAATCCTGAAGAGCCAAAGTCATCAGTGCAGCACTGCAATCTGGCAGCCACCAAATTTCCTTGCATAGCTTTCACGAAAGAAGATATGCAAGTCAGGAATTCAAAGCATGATAGACCGCTGTATTTTACTGGATATATCGGTTCGAGCGTTGTCAACCGGATTCAAGTCGATCCGGGTTCCGCTGTTAGCATCATGCCACTTCGGTTGATGTACCACCTCGGAATTCCCGCCAGCAAGTTAGCCTCCACAGGAACGGTCATCTACGGGTTCAATACTAGTGGATCAAGACCGTTGGGAAAAATCCGGGTGAAGTGTCAACTCGGAAATTTGAAATCTGAAGTCACCTGCTATGTGATCGATGCGGAGACTTCCTATAACTTACTGTTAGGTCGTCCATGGATCCACGGTAATCTTATATTTCCCTCTACCCTCCATCAGTGTTTAAGTATGTCGACACTAATGAGGAGGTCAAGACGGTGGTCGCGGATAAGCAACCATTCAAGGGGTTAGAAAATTATTTTACTGACTCCCTTCTGTATGGTGCTGAGTCCGATACTGAACCATCGGCCCATGGCACGGACAGCGGAGAAGAAGCTGATACCGAAGCCGGGCTCGATTATAGTGAAGGTCTTGTACTGAATGACATTGAACCTCTTGTAATCGATCTTGACGGTGATGAATCGTCGGACGAAAGTTATAACTGGCAACTTGCCGATGAAACAATAAAGAATGATTTAGAGTATTCGCCTTGTCTTAATAATGTAATACAGGAATTGTATAACGATCCCAGTCTGCACATGCCACTTCGCTCGTCTTACACAGCAACAAAATATCTTCCAAATCCAATTGGAACAACGGTAATCCTACCTGCGAAGACAGGAGGTGAGAAAGAAATAATCTTTGGAAAGGGAATCCATCGGATGAAAAAGAGGAACTAATCGCCCTCGTTAGAGAGTATATCGACATTTTCGCTTGGAATTACGAAGATATGTCGGGACTCGACCCAAACGTAGCAATGCACAGCCTCAACATAAAATCGGATGCTAAACCTGTCAAACAACAAAAAAGACGGTTTCGTCCTCAAATTATGGAGGCAATAGAAACTGAAGTCAAAAAATTAATCGATTCAGGTTTTGTCAGAGAAGAACAACACCCTGATTGGTTAGCCAATATCGTTCCAGTTCTTAAGAAGAATGGAAAAATCAGAATTTGCATTGACTTCAAAGATCTGAATACCGCCTGTCCTAAAGACGACTTCCCTTTACCCATTACAGACGTCATTATTGACAACACGTGCGGGTTTGAGAGAATGTCATTTATGGATGGATTTTCGGGATATAATCAGATTAAGATGCATCCGGATGATGAAAAGCATACAGCTTTCAGAACACCCCTTGGTGTCTTTTGTTATACTGTTATGCCGTTCGGGTTGAAGAACGCCGGTGCTACATACCAACGAGCCATGACGAAGATCTTTCAAGAGCACCTTCGAAAGACTATCGAATGCTACGTTGATGACTTGGTCGTTAAGAGCCGTGATAAAAATGACCACATTAAAGATCTGAAGGCGATGTTCGATCTTATGAGAAGTCATCAGTTAAAAATGAACCCGACTAAATCCTTCCTTGGAATGTCGAGCGGTAAATTTCTTGGATTCGTTGTCACCACAAAAGGTATTCATATCGATCCTGATAAAGTGAAGGCGATACATGAATTGCAACCTCCGAGAAATCTTAAAGAACTCAGAGGATTACAGGGTCGATTGGCATATATCCGTCGGTTTATCTCAAACCTGTCCGAAAAATGTCAACCGTTCTCTAAACTCACGAAGAAAGGCGTGTCATTCATTTGGGATGAAGCATGCCAAAAGGCGTTCGAAGATATTAAAACATATCTGGCGAACCCACCTATCCTCGTTGCACCAAAATCGGGCAGACCGTTTTTGATTTATGTCAAAGCGACGAGCCATTCGTTAAGTGCATTACTTGCACAAGACGACGATAACGGTCACGAACAAACAGTATATTACCTGAGTCGCACACTGGTAGGAGCTGAATCTCGTTATCCGATGATCGAGAAAGAATGTCTTGCCCTGGTATTTGCAATCCAGAAAATGCGACATTACTTAGTCGGACAGACCATTTATGTTATTTCCAACATAAACCCTATCCGAGTATTCATGACCTAGCCAGCATCCATGAATTGGTGTTTAGCCAGATGGGCTTTACTCTTATCACAATACGACTTGTACTTTAAACAACAAAGTTAAAGGACGAGCTATTTGTGATCTTCTGGCGGAAAATCCTACGAAGGACGTGGTTGAGTTATCCGACGACCTGCCAGATGAAACTCACGAAGTTAATACCACCTCGCATCAACAAGTGTGGCAATTATACTTTGATGGGGCTTCCCGCGCAACCAACGTTGAGAGTGCACCCGGATGTTCTAGAATATCATCAGGAGTGGGGGTTGTTCTAGTTTCCCCAAAAAAGCATGTCTTGCCTAGAGCATATTCACTGACCGAACCGTGTTCTAATAATGTGGCCGAGTACAATGCATTGATAATCGGACTCAATTTTGCCAAAGAGCTGGGGGTCAAATACCTTGAAGCTTTTGGGGATTCTCAACTGGTAATTAATCAAATACGAGGAGAGTATGAAGTCAGAAATCGAGACCTGATTCCATACCACCAGGTGGCCATCGAAATGGCAAACTCGTTTGAAGGATTTTTCATCGAGTACGTTCCACGTCTCCAGAACACGTATGCAGACGCATTGGCGGTATTGTTGGTATCCTTGGCTCAACCTCCCGAAATAGAGCAACTGATTACAGTGAGGACTCACCAGCTTATTGTTCCAATCTACGATTCGAGTGTTAAAGAAGCATACTCAACAGGAGTTGAACCCGAAGTTCGAGATTGGCGTTTTCCCATTATCGACTACGTCCTACATGGTATATTACCTGAAGATGTGAGAGAAAGGGAATCGATTCGACGAAGAGCGCCGAGATTTTACTCCGTTGTCTCTCCGGCAAAGAAGCGGAACAAGCACTCAAAGAGGCGCATGACGGGATATGCGGTGCACATCAGCCCGGTCCTAAACTCTGTGATCGACTTAGGAGAATCGGGTATTACTGGCCAACTATGGTAAAAGACGCAGTCGACTACGCACGACGATATGAAGTGTGTCAGTTACACGCAAATTATATGCACCAGCCTCCTGAGTATTTACACCCATCGGCAACATCATGGCCATTCGAAACTTGGGGCATGGATATAGTAGGTCCTATTTTCCCACCTTCGGTTAAAGGGGACCGTTTTATTTTGGCAATCACCGATTATTTCTCAAAATGGGCAGAAGCGGTTCCGCTTAGAGAAGTAAAAACGAGTGATGTTATCAAGTTCATCAAACACCATATCAGATATCGATATGGTGTCCCCAGGCGAATAGTACACGATAATGGTCCTCAATTTGTCAACAACGCATTCATCGAATTCTACGGTAAATTCGGGATTAAAGACGTTTCATCGACTGCTTATAATCCCACAGCTAACAGATTGGCTGAAGCTTTTAATAAGACTATCATCAAGATTCTGGCAAAGTTGGTAAAAACCAATAAGCGAGATTGGGACGACAAACTCGGCGAAGCCTTATGGGCTTATCGCACAACTGTCCGTACGCCAACCGGAACAACCCCATATGCCTTAACATATGGATGTGAAGCTGTTCTGCCACTGGAAATACAGATTCCTTCCCTCCGTGTCGCTCTTGCGATGGGAATGACGACAGAAGAACATCATCAGAAACGTCTCGAGGAGTTAGAGATGTTAGATGAAAAACGCTTGGAGGCTCAACAACAGATCGAGTTTTATCAAGCTAGAATCTCTCGGGCTTTTGATAAAAGAGTCCGACAACGAAGTTTTAAAGAAGGAGATTTGGTTCTTGTTGTTCGAAGACCTATGATTCTCACTTCCAAGAAGAAAAGAAAATTTGAACCTAAATGGGAAGGGTCGTTTGTGATAGAAACAGTCTATTCAAACGGTGCATATCGCTTGGTTACTCAGGATGGCAACAAATTAATGATGCCAATAAATAGGAAGTTCCTGAAAAAGTATTACCCGTAATACGTTCAGGATAACCTATGTAAAACGGGAAGTTCCTAGAGAATCCTGTACCGGATATTTCAGGATAACCCGTTATCAGTTGATTATCTCAAATGGAAAATGATCATGTGAATAGTCTATTCTTAATCATGATAAAAAAAGGATTAAGAATCTTTTACTACTTTTGTTGAGATGAGATTTAATAACAATTAATCTTTCCTCACAAAACTCTGTAACGCGATCATGGAAGGGGAAACTCGATAATTCGTAACCCCGCACCATGAAACCCTCACCAATTATATCGACCAATGGTCATCAGTCTGTATCAGGCGACAAATTATTTCATGTTGAATTCTTATACTTGAAATCAAAATTTCCCACCGAATAGTTCGTGCAAATCAACAAACTCATTGTTATTTGTACCCTACTCCTATTCATCACTTGGTCAAACCTTACTACAGTTAGGACCAAAACTAAAATCCCCTCTCGATTCCTTCCATGAATGAGAGGTCCACAAATTAAGCGATCAAACCTTTAAACAATTAGGATCGTATCAAATCCCATTCGGTCAAACCTTTAAACAGTTAGGACCAAAACCAAAATCCTCTCTCGATTCCCTCCATGAACAAGAGGTCCACAACTTGAGCGATCAAACCTTTAAACAGTTAGGATCGTATCAAACTCCCACTTGGTTAAACCTTACTACAGTTAGGACCATAACCAAAATCCCCTCTTGATTCCTTCCATGAACGAGAGGTCCACAACTTGAGCGATCAAATCTTTAAACAGTTAGGATCGTATCAAACTCCCACTTGGTTAAACCTTACTACAGTTAGGACCATAACCAAAATCCCCTCTTGATTCCTTCCATGAACGAGAGGTCCACAACTTGAGCGATTAAATCTTTAAACAGTTAGGATCATATCAAACCCCCACTTGGTCAAACCTTACTACAGTTAGGACCACAACCAAAATCCCCTCTCGATTCCTTTCATGAACGAGAGGTCCACAAATTGAGCGATCAAACCTTTAAACAGTTAGGATCGTATCAAACTCCCACATGGTCAAACCTTTAAACAGTTAGGACCAAAATCAAAATCCCCTCTCGATTCCTTCCATGAATGAGAGGTCCACAAATTGAGAGATCAAACCTTTAAACAGTTAGGATCGTATCAAACTCCCACATGGTCAAACCTTTAAACAGTTAGAACCAAAGCCAAAACCCCCTCTTGATTCCTTCCATGAACGAGAGGTCCATAAATTGAACGGTCAAACCTTTAAACAGTTAGGATCGTCTCAAATTCTCATTTGGTCAAACCTTTAAACAGTTAGATCCAAAGCCAAAATCCCCTCTTGATTCCTTCAATGAACGAGAGGTCCACAAATCGAGCGGTCAAACCTTCCTACAGTTAGGATCGTCTCAAAACTCCCACTGTGATCGCCAGTTTGTTTTCGTCAAAAGTCTGTTTTGTTGTCGAATTCATTGTCTCTTCAGTCGATTATAATAAAATTCAAAGAAATAGTCTTTTTATAAGACCTCTTTTACACAACAAAGCAAAAATTACAACTTTTGAGAAAATAACACAAAAATCGTCTATCGATCCTTGTTTTTGTGGGACTTTGCCTGTGCCGGGAACGCTTTGGTTCGTGGACCGCCGAATCACAGATCGTGAAGGGGGTTTATGATTCTTCCTTCGTTTATCGAAGTGAGAATTTGAAACGATATCTTATCAAAGTAAGATAGTCGTTCTTCTTGAAATCAAGTCAAAGCTCGAATGTCAAGGAATCACACCAAAATCAAGTCTGCTCTCTCTCTGCTCTGGACTGCTCGAAAATGTGCTCGATCCTCGTCAGTAGTGACCCTAGGGGGGTATTTATAGCCTCAGGGGACATAACTACAAAAACACAACTCAATGAAGAAATTAGCTGGCGAGATAATATTTACTGTCTCGCTGGCCGAGACAGTGTTTGCTGTCTCGCCCAGCGAGACAGTAAATTTGCTGTCTCGTCCAGCGAGACAGTAAAATACTATCTCGAAAAACGAATATTCTTGACAGTTTCACGCTGTAACTGCCTTCCCACGTTTCAAATTCTGTTATTTTGGCAGTTATTCACGTGATTTTCGCCCACGTTATTTCCCACGTCCCTTGGCAGTTAATGGACATGTGTATGGCGGTTTTCAAGGTGGTTTTGACCATTTCAAAACTGTCTTGCTGGCGAGACAGTGAAGACTATCTCGCTCAGCGAGACAGTGAAGACTGTCTCGCTACGAGACAGTGAAGACTGTCTCGCTCAGCGAGACAGTGAAGACTGTCTCGCTGGCGAGACAGTAAACACTGTCCCGCTTGTGAGACAGTTCATATCTGTTTTGAGAGATCAATTCTTGTGATTTTGAGTGATCTTCTTTATGTTTGGGATATCTATTAGCATTTTTTGACGCCTACAACCCTTGCCCGGGTGGAGATACCTTTGTTCGGGTGGAGACACCCTTGTTCGGGTGGAGACACCCTTGACCGGGTGGAGACACGCTTGCCCGGGTGGAGACACCTTTGTTCGGGTGGAGACACCTTTGCCCGGGTGGAGACACCTTTGTCCGGGTAGAGACACCCTTGCCCGGGTGGAGACACCTTTGCCCGGGTGGAGACACCCTTGGGCGCCTCAGCTTAGGCTGAAACAGTCCGTTTTGCGCACTTGTCCATTTCCTCCGTAATTTCTTCATCCGAACTCGGATTTAATTGATTCAAAGTGCGTTGGAAAGCCGACGAGGAGTTCTATAAGCTCCAATGATTGGATCATCTGTATCATAAGTGAGACACGAGGGGCATTGCGCCTTTTGTAAACGTCGCGGGGCTCCCGATCAGTCCGTATCCTTATTATTCCGAAATTCCGTAGTTCGTTGATTCACTTCAAGCGTTCATCGACGTCAATCAAGCTTTTGTGACTTGGATAGTGATGTTCCTCACCTCCTCTTAGCTCTGAGCTGCTCATGGAGACCTATAGGTAATTTTTGATGCCTACAGATACCCCCTCCAAAGCGTTCCAGACTCGTTTCTTTTATAGAAGAGGCTGGAATACTTTGGATGTGATTGGTCGAGTCTTCGATTAGTGTAAAGGACCTGTAGTTAGCTTCGACTCTTGGCTCCTTCCATTTTCAGTCTATTCGATGCTTTGACGAATAGCTGAAGTCCTTCCGGCGCTGCGTTTATCGTCTAGCCATCGTCAGAGTCTCGAGTCTAAAACTAATGAGTTGAGTTTGGCTCGTGTCATTGCGTTGACTTAGAACTGACCCTCTCCGTCGCATCGACTCTTTCATTGCAACGCATTGATTGGCGTTGACCTAGGGTTACGCGTTGACCTTAGGGTTTAAATCATCTTATGTTGACTTTTGATTGCAACTCGTTGACCTAGGGTTACGCGTCGACCGGCGTCAACCTTAGGGTTTTGATCGTCCGCCGTTGACTTTTGATCGCAACGTGTTGACTGGCGTTGACCTAGGGTTATGCGTTGACCGACGATGACCCTAGGGTTTAAATCGTCTTACGTTGACTTTTGATTGCAATGCGTTGACTGGCGATGACCCTAGGGTTTAAATCGTCTTACGTTGACTTTTGATTGCAACGCGTTGACTGGCGTTGACCTAGGGTTACGCGTCGACCGGCGTCAACCTTAGGGTTTTGATCGCCCGACGTTGACTTTTGATCACAACGCGTTGACCGACGTTGACCTAGGGCTACGCGTTGATCCGGCGTTGACCTTAGGGTTCCACGTTAATCCGAGGAGAACCAGTTTATACTCGTGTACTCCTGGGAGTCTCAGGAATTAGTTTAGCCTCGTGTACCCATCGGAGGTTGACGGGTTATCCTTAAAAATATCATACATAATATTTTTCCAGGAACTTCCCGTCAATGGTGAGAAATAGTTTAGACTCGTATTCTCATTGGAGTATAAATACGGGCGTCGAATACATCGAAAAAACACTTGGAAATGGTTCAAAATGCATATGAATCATTCCCGGATCCTTCTACACGTGCGAACACATTTTTCACGGCTCACACGCGTGCGAATCATCAATAAATACTTGTAATTTGGGTCGATTCAATCTGATTTGGTTCAGGTTCGGTCTGAGTTGGTTCAGACCGGTCTGGTTCAGACCGGTCCGGTTCAGACCGGTTCAGGCCTTTAAAAGCCTCTTTAAAAGAACGATTTTTCTCTCCTCCCTTTTATTTCTCCTTTGTTCGGTTCCAGCAGTAAGTTCCGCTCCCCCCCTCCTTTGTTTTTTTCGGTTTTGAGCTCCTCCCTCTCCAAGAACTCTCCCTCATCAAGAGTTCTAAATTTCCCCTCTCTTTCAAAGCCTTTAAACTCCTTCTTCTTCAAAGCTTCAACCTTCCTTCTTAGTCCTCAAGCAAGGCAAGTTGGGTTTGGAGGATTTTGGGCTTCATCATCAACAAGGCTTCCTCTTCAACGATTCTTCAAGCTTGGGTAAGAATACTTCTCCTTCATGGCTTTAAATTGGTTCTCCTTTTTTTGAACTCTTTGAAATCCAAAACCCTAGTTTGTTGATTTGGGGAAAAACTCAAATCTTCATTTTTTTTGTTCTTGAAAGTTGGCCGAAATTGGAGACATGGATTCCCTCACTTTTGATCTCAATATTTTTTTCAATTTCACGCATACATATGGCCGAAAATTTGAGGGGTAGATTTTGTGCAAAATTTGATGAAATTTGAGGGTTTTTTGTGCAAAAAGTGGGCTGAAACAAGGCTAAAATTTGTGGGGGTTTATGTGCAAAAATAGGACTGAACTTTTGAGGGTTTATATGTAAAGATAGGACTGAACTTTTGGGGCTGAAAGTGCAAATATGGGCTAGAATTTGGGGGTGTTATGTGCAAAAAAGAGGGCTGAAATTTGAGGGTGTTTTGTGCAAATATGGGCTGAAATTTTGGAGGGTATTATGCGTAAAAACATGGCTAAAATTTCCAAAGTTTAGACCACAAATCCATGACCAAAATTTTGAGAAGGGTATGCGGAAACTAGACCGAAATTTGTGGAGGGGTCTATTTGTAAAATTGGCCAAATTTTACAGAAGGGTTTATTTGTAAAGTTAGCCAAAATTGTGAGATATTGGGGGTGTTAGGTGAACAAACACGATGATCATGCTCCAATTTGAGCGTGTCCTTGACTAGAATTTAGCCTTGAACACGAGGGTATTTTGGGTATTTCACCAAAAATTTATCATGAGGGTTTACACCGTAATATGAGCTCATTGTTTTGCATGCACAAAACTCATAGGTTTAATAAGACTTCAACTATAAAATCCTATTTATTTTATAGGATTTTAGTTAAAGTTCTTAATTTCCCTTTTAACCTTCGGGTGCTCAGATTTATGATTGTACCTGACCCATCGATTCTCATTGCAGGTTCTCCATGTCTCCGCGCCGATCGCGATTTCATAAGAGTCGCTCCTTTTCGCAGCATAACGAGAGGGAGACTCCCGCGGCATCTTCCTCTGCGGCTTTCTCTTTTGGGGGTGAGCATGTGTGCTGTGTGCTTTCTGTATCCCCGATTGATCCCTTCGCGGGTCATTCGGGAAGAACCGACATCCTCCTTCGCGGGGATCGAGGTTTCAGGAAATTCATGGTTCTGCTATATCCTCGTTTGGCTCCTTCGCGGGTCATTCGGGAAGAACCGACATCCTCCTTCGCAGGGATCGAGGTCTCAGGAAATTCGTGGTTCTGCTATATCCTCGTCTGGCCCCTTCGCGGGTCATTCGGGAAGAACCGACATCCTCCTTCGCGGGGGTCGAGGTTTCAGGACTTGTTTTGCTTGGCCAATTCAAGTCTTCCGGTATATTGGGGCGATTTTGTGTTGTCTTACACTTTGTAGGTCGGTATATGTTACCACGTTGTTTACGTGATGACGTATACCGTTCTTCTTGTGTGGGACACTCAAAATCGTCTCCCCAATTGCCCCCGTGGATGATTTATTTCGCTCTCTTGTGAGATGGATTTAATCCTTGTATAGTTCATGGATAATTTTCTGACTTTACTCTTTGTTTTGTTGCAGTCGAGTTTCCAGCGGACAGTTTTCCTCCTCATGCTACCACTGGTTGTAGTGGGGAGGTTTTTTGCTTCTGTTGTTAATACACAGGCTATCGGTCCGACCCCTCAGGAGAACTCCTACAAGAGGAGGATAGAGAGACCCGAAATCATCGTAATATCTGACGATGAGGAGAGCGAAGAGCCCATTGCGACAATTATTCCTGGCCAAGAATCTGCCCTTCCGGTCTCCGGATCCGTGCAGGGTATCCTCCAAAAGTTAGAGAAAACTATGCAACAAACGGCCACCGCTATTAGTTTTGGGCGGGGAAGATTCTATGATTTGCTCCCTTTCATAGCGAGTAGTCTTAAGGATATTCAGCGTATAGGCGGTATCCAGCTAGCTAGACGATGTAATTTAAAATTGACTTGCTTAGAGGAACTCATGTATCGCTTAGAAGAACTAGTATACTCCGACTCACATGATGAAGCCACGCCGCTCATGATCGATGCTCGGATTCAGAGGATGCACGAGCGTAAAGCCCGAGCGAGACGCATATCAGGGCAAGAAATTATCGTTGCGAATTTGTATGAACGGCAACGTCATCTACAGACTAAGATGGATGCTTATAATAATATTGCTGATAGTACGGGGATTAGGACTGTCCTAGGGGAGAGAACTTTAAAGGATTTTGAGCTTGAGTGCACCGGAGTTCAAAGTGTTTATAAAGGAGAATTAGAGGCCCTCCACGCACTGTATCGAGAAGATATGGCTGCCGATGCTGCCACCACTCTCGCTAATGCCAAGCTTCAGAAGAAAGAGGAGGAGAAGGTTCGAGTGGAACAGGTAGAGAAGCTTGCCGCTGTTAAGGCTAAAATTGCTTCCTTCAGTTTGTTAAATCTGATTTGAGACATCTTCTTGTATCTCTATTTGGCCTAATTTTATTAATGAAACAAAGTCTTTTCCTTAGCGCACTCCTCCTTTTGTCATGATGTTTCTTTGTTGATTGTGAACCCAGTGGACATAACGCTTATAAGATTTTTGGCAAATCCTCAGCCATCAACGGGTTTGATATGCCTTTACCGATTACCGTTTGAATCGGGCTAGCATGTGAATTATTAAAATCCGTCTCACATGTAACGTTGTGCTAAAAGAATTACTTCTCTTAGACTTAGTGCTATGATTTTGAATACATAGACTTTACCATTTCTTATGGGAAAAGGTACCCAGCAACGCGTGTTAGGCGATGACTTATCCCTACTTAGGATTCAGGATAAAATTCCCCAGACTTAGACTCTGGTATCTTTTTCAATTAGCGAAAGACTAAACCGGCGATGTGTGTTAGACATAGACTTTAGGATTTTTGGCAAACCCCCAGCCTTCAACGGGTTTGATGTGCCTTTACCGATTACCGTTTGAATCGGGCTAGCATGTGAATTATTAAAACCCGTTTCACATGTAACGTTGTGCTAAGAGAATTACTTCTCTCAGACTTGATGCTATGATTTTGAATACATAGACTTCACCACTTTTTACGGGAATATGGCGCCTGGCAACGCGTATTAGGCGTTGACTTATCCCTACTTAGAATTCGGGATAAAATTCCCCAGAATTAAACTCTGGTATCTTTTTCAATCGGTGAAAGACTTAAACCGACAACGCGTGTCAGGCGTAGGCTTATCTCTATTTAGGAGTCGAGATAAAATTCCCCGTGCATAAAATGCGCGGATTGGAAGTCGAAAATTGTGTCTTTTCTTAAGGTAAAGACAAACTCAAAGTTGGAGCAGAAGAATTTTATATTCTTGGCCCCAGGTCTTGTTTAGGGTAAAGACGGACCGAAAGGTGGGAGAGGAAGAATTTTATATTCTATCTCCCAGCGCCGAAGAGGAAGAATTTTATATTCTATCTTCAGTTGGAAAGGAAACTCGAGGTGGGATCTCCACCCCCAGAATCCGGACAGATGAGACTAGGAGTGGGATCTCCACTCCGAGAATTGAAAAGATTCAAGTAACCCTAACTTTTATAGGATTGGTTGCCTAATCCAAGAAAAGAGATCCTCATTTATTGAGGGAAAATTCCAATTTCGACCCTAACTTTTATAGGTTTGGCTGAAAAAGGAAAAGATGAAAGCTTTTCGTTTATCGAAAGAGATAACTCAATCTTAGTCCTAACTATCTGTAGGTTTGACTAAATAAAGTTGGAGACAATCCTAACTTTTATAGGTTTGATTGCTCAATTTGAAAGTGGACCTCTCGTTCATGGAAGGAATCGAGAGGGGAATCTGGCTTTAGCCCTAACTTTTATAGGTTTGACCTGAAAGCAAAGGGAGTGGAATACAAGTAGCAGTAGAAATACTGGTTTGTACTAGCCACTCGATGGAGGATTTGGATGTTAAGTGATCAGAACTTAACACGTCAAGCTTCGAAAATTTGCCATGAATTGGCGGATAGAAATTTTAATAGACCCACCGTCAATTGACTTGATCAGTAGGGAATTTTGTGAGGAAAGATTAATCTGCCAAAAGGATCGAATCTCGTCTCAACAAGATAACTCATGAGAATTAGTGAATTTGATAACAATAATGGGAAACATTCTGACACTTAGAGTTTAAATGTGGATGTTTTACTTATCACTTTTATAGTGGTTGGGTTATCCCTAAGAATATCACCCGTGGTATTCTTCCGGAAACTTTCTGATACATGAATTATCCACCCCCAGCTTTCCTTGCGGAGCTGGGTCCGGGTTATCCTTAAGAATATTACATATAAAAATTCTCCAGGAACTTCCCGTGAAAGAAATGAAACAGTTTAGACTCATATACATGTTGGAGTATCAGGGAGCAGTTTAACCTCTTATACCGGTCGGAGGATTGAGAAGCAGTTTATACTCTTATACTTATCAGAGTGTTAAGAAGCAGTTTATACTCGTATACTCTTCGGAGTGTTGCACCATCATTCGGCTTATTCTAGCTTTATGGTGCCAGAGTCGATTAGAGTTTGAATATTGTTCTTTAAGCCGAAACAAATCTCAGTAGGATGGAGAACTCTCCTGTGGTATGCACAGTAGTTTGGGTCCGTAATTTTCTTAGCTTCCTCCTGGTCTTTAATAGGTGGCAGCTCAATCTCACCGTTATTCAGGATGTACTCGAAAATATTCGGAACTTCCTCATCCTTGAAAGAATACTCTTTTTGGAGTCTTGGATTTAGAATCCTCTGCTATTTTTGAGGTTGTTGTTGTGACGTCTGATTATTATCACTAGCAACCACAAGCATTGACTGTTGGCTTCTTTCGATCTTCTTCTTTCTGAGGAAGCGTTCGGCTTGCTCTCCGCGCACCTTCAACTCCTTCCAGGTATTGAGCGGCTCTACTCCCATAACATCTAAGATGTTAATGGATAAATTGTTATGACAGGTCTGCAAGACGAATTCCTCCGTGACGAGATCCTTGCAGTTCATTGCCTGATTGCGGAAGCGTTTGATGAAGGTACCCACCGACTCTCCGTCTTTCTGTTTCTCATCGAAGAGTGTCCTGATCGACACTTCAGCGTCATCATCGAAGAAATGACCAAGGAACATGCTCTCCAGGTCCTCCCAGCTAGTGATGCTTCTGGGTTTGAGACGGCGGTACCAATCGAAGGCGTGCCCGCGAAGGGTACCAACGAATGACCGAACCATCAAGGCTTCATTACCAGAGATCATACCTAAGTGGGACTTGAAGTAGATCAGATGTTGAGTGGGCGAACCCTTCCCATCAAACGGCGTGAAGTTTATCAGGTTGAACTTCGCCGGATACGGGATCGAATCCCACTCTCTCGGGTAAGGACACGGAATGCCAGTCCTTTTCACCTCTCGATCAGACATCAGAGCGTTGATTCTTTTCTCGAGATCTTTTATTTTCTCATCGTCGCTTGTATCGGGTTCTGGACGATTCTTAAGAGAAATAACGTGGCCACTCCCGGCGTTGTCATCATTAGTGGGATCACCCCCAGTGTCGTTGTTTTTAGTGGGGCCACCCCCATCATTCTGATCAACGGGAGGATCATCGACATTGATGTATTCATCCACGTCTGAATCGCTAACTGCTTGGCTATCATTATTGCGACGATTGGATTCACCTAACTGATTCGACAAAGCTCGGATTTGTTGGTTGTGCATTTGTCTCATCTCCTGCATAGTCATTTCCACTTCGATCTTGAATGCTTCTTTCTGCTTGGCTAAAGCATCCTCAACCATTTTGGCTACCTCCTCGGTGTTGATCATAAACACCTCACGAGATTGTCCGGAACTGGATACGGTGGCTTCTGAAGCGACTGCCGAGCAAGCGTCTGACGCTTCATCGTCCGAGGATAGTCCTCTGGTCATCCTCAAATACTCAAATAATCTCTACGCCTAGTAGTCCCTGCACGTAGCCGAGTTAAACGATGTGATATGAGGGGGTCCGAATCAGAAGGTCGGGTAGATTTCCTCTTATCAGTCACGTTGGCGATGACTATGGATTGTTCAGGCCCGACGGCTTCTAATTGAAGCTGAGACATTAGTTGGGCTATCCCCGAATTGACTCTCTTTCCTGGAGAAAAATCTGGGTTAGAAGTAATCGGAGACTTCTCCTTATCGACCATATTGATGGTGAATGCTGGGAGTTCGTTATCTCGATTGGCTGATCGCCTCTTGTTTTCAGCAAAAGTTGAGTTTGTTGTCGAATTCATTATATCTTCTTTTGATTACAATAAATTCAAAGAGACAGTCTTTTTATAAGACTTCTTTTACACAACAAAACAAAGATTACAACTTCTGAGAAAATAACACAATAGCCGTCTATCAACTATTGCTTTTGTGGGACTTTGCCTGTGCCGGGAACGTTTTGGTTCGTGGACCACCGAATCACAGATCGTGAGGGGGGGTTTATGATTCTTCCTTCGTTATCGAAGTGAGAATTGGAAACGATATCTTATCGAAGTAAGATAGTCGTTCTTCTTGAAATCAAGTCTAAGCTCGAATGTCAAGGAATCACTCCAGGAACTGAAATCTCTGCTCTCTCTGCTCTGGAATGCTCTAACAAGTGCTCCATCCTCGTCAGAAGTGACCCTAGGGGGGTATTTATAGCCTCAAGGACCTGTAACTGCAAAAACTTAACAAGACAACAAATTAGACTGGCGAGACAGTTTGCTGTCTCGCTGGTCGAGACAGTATTTACTATCTCGCCCAGCGAGACAGTAAATATGCTGTCTCGCCCAGCGAGACAGTAAAAGACTGTCTCGCGAGACGAATATTCCTGGCAGTTTTCGTTGTAACTGCCTCCCCACGTTTCAAACTCCGTTATTTTGGCAGTTATTCACGTGATTTTCGCCCACGTTGTTTCCCACGTCCCCTGGCAATTAATGGACACGTGTAGGGCAGTTATTAAGGTGGTTATTGACCATTTCAACACTGTCTCGCTAGCGAGACAGCAAACACTGTCTCGCTGGCGAGACAGCAAACACTGTCTCGCTGGCGAGACAGTTCATATCTGTCAGTTTTGGGTGATTTTTCCAGTTTTGAGTGATTTTCTATATTTGGATATCTATTAGCATTTTTTGACGCCTACAGATACCCCCTCCAAAGTATTCTAGACGTATTCTTTTATAGAAGAGTCTGCGATGCTTTGGATAAGATAGGTTTTACTTACGATCCCTTCAATGCCTGGTTGAGTAGATCGTGTAGCAGGACCTGCAAATGGCTTCAATCCTTGACCACTTCTGTCTTTAGTCTATTCAGTTCTTTGTAGAATAGCTACTGTTCTCCCGGCGTCGCGTTTATCGCTTGACCGTTGTCGAGATCTTGAATCGAAGCGGGTATTTGTTCTTGTAGGTTCAGCTTTTGTCATTGAATTGACACATTCATTGAGAACTCATCAGGTAATCCTTAAGAATATCCAGATTAATATTCTCCAGGAACTTCCTGTTGAGGGTAGGGAAACAGTTTAGACTCGTGTACCCATTAGAGTATTCATGCATACCACATTTGGTTGTTTGACTATGTCTGCCGTCTCATGTCGCGAGACAGTGTTTATTGTCTCACTGTAGGAAACAGTGTTTGTTAGCTCGCGACGTGAGACAGCTCCCCAGTATTTGCTGTCTCGCACGGCGAGACAGTATTTGCTGTCTCGCACGGCGAGACAGTATTTGCTGTCTCGCTCAGCGAGACAGTGGTATAAAATCGGGGACTTAGGGTTTTTTCACGATTTTTGGGCGATTTTCTGGGCGATTTTCGGCGATTTCTTGGACGATTTTCCAGTGATTCTCGACCAGTTTTCGATCCTTTCTTCTTCTCTTTGTTCTCGGTTTGTTTGGTGCTTCGTTTGGAGGAGATTCAACTTGGGTTTCAAAGGTCTGTTCGCCTCCTCTTCTCTCAAAACTTTGATTTTCTTGAACTTCCTGTTTGCGTGCACTGTTTCAGAGATATGCCGTAATGTTTTGTTCAATTTCACGTTCAAAAACCCTAATTTTCCTTTCGGGTTTCATTGTAGATCACATACTCATTATGTCGCCACGTAAATCTCGCGCTTCTCGAGGCCGTTCGACTGCCCAATCTCCTGAGGAGGCTGCCCCTGTCGCCGCTTCGCATGGGGGTATATTTCTTTCCCTCTTTCATGAATTTAGATATTGTATTCAATCCATTTCATATATATATGCCTGTGTTTGTATGCAGATCCTCGTTTGTATCCTTTGAGATACTTTCGAGAAGAGCCGGCATCCTCCTTTGAGGGGATCGACGCTTAAAAGTGTTTGTTTTGCTTGGACAAAACACACTTCATAATACACAGGGGCGATTTCACATCATCCCACATGTATTGGAAGGTTTTTATATGCCGTTATAATGCCCGTGCATAGTAACGCATATCTATTTTATACATGTGGTAGATGGAAAAATCATCACACCTGTTATGAGATAGCGACTATATCTTATAGAGTAAGATATACTGCTTTCTCTATAATTTTAGGACTATTCTTACACAATTTATGTGTATTTTTTTATCAGTCCATTTTCCTCCCACGATCTTCACCGTTGATGAGGTTACGGGTCAGAGCAGCGTCATTCATTCTTATTATGAGGGCATCCCGTTAATTGAATCCTCTCCCCAGTTCAAATCTGACTATGGTGAAGAGGCTAGAGAATTGATCCGGCGGGGTAGTTGTCGTGTTCTACGACGGTTAATCACGGATACTCCCTTGATTTCAGAACAAGACCCGAATCAATGTATAAGGAAGCCGGATTTCTTGTTTGGTGATTCGATGAAGGATCCGGAGGTCGCATTCTGCAAGCCTGCACAGTGGTTGCATGAGAGCGGCTCGTTATTTCTATATTTGCCTCGGATTCCTCGAGAACACTCGCTCTTACAGTTCAGGAATTTATCCGTTAACCGTGAAATGTTCTGGAGATTAACTAAAAATCACGAGCGCATACACTATGGTTTTATTAGGAAAGAAGCTACTCCAGGTTCCAGTGAAAGAGCTTCAGTGCGAGGGCTTCATCCAGGTGTCTTAGGTCAAGACAATATACCTCAAAACGAGACGACAGCGTAGGCCAACACCGTGAAGAACCGATTAGCGGCAATAGGAAAAGTCTTACCCAGATAGAATTTCAGATGTTATGGATGGGTACATTATTTTGGAGATAAGTGGTGGTGGACCAGAATGACTCGCTATGTGTTGAACCGCTGGGGGCGAGAGTTAGCAGGATTAGGGTTGGCGGCCCCGATCCGTGCTACTATGAGTGGTCTGCAGATTAGTGTAGGTCATTTCCTCTGTTTGTTCGAGATCTACAACCCGGACACCAACACATTCTTTACCAATAATGGGGAGCTCGGACTACCACTGCATGAAATGATGAAGGTGTCTGGTTTGCCGATGGGTGACGTTCCATACCAAGAGTTCTTCCCAACCACCAATCAGCTGAACAAGATGAAGGATCGGTCAACTGTGACTCATGATATTTTATGGGAATTGACCTGCCACTATCACATAGCCATGGCCGAGATGGAGACCAAATCTAGAAAGAAATCTCCCCAAATTAGCTTAAAACAGTTCGCCGATTATCTGTTCAAGACCCTGGACAACCGTTCGGAAGATGTACGTGGATTATCTCCTTTGAATCCAGGTGAAATCAATCGGCTATTGGAGAAAACAAATGCACAGACTTACACCTCTCATTCAGAAGATGGATTTCCACATGGGACCAAATTCCATTCTTATCTGTGGCAAGACGGTGTTCCGATTAGTCCTACTGCTCTGCTGGCTGGTTTCCTGGCTATATGGCTAAAGAGGTGCGTAGTTCCCCACCAGTCCTCTGATGCGATGCTAATGGAAGTGTTGTATCCAGCCGTTCAGCTAGCTACAGGTCGCAAATTATCCTTGCTTCCCGCTATGGTGGCTGCTATTCACAGTGGGTTACGGCAATTAATCACTGTGTTTACACAAGAGAAAAAGAAACCTTCCGCCAGTCTATCAGTTCCGAAGCTGGAGTTGCCCTATAGTTATCTAATGGCTTGGTTAGTACTTCACCGGCCAGATTTAATGGAAGCTCCTAGGGTGGTAGATCCCAGCCTTCCTCTGTTGCAGAATCTTGAAGCTTGCAAATGGATCAAACATCGAGAGCCAGACATAACAAGGCAGTTTAAAATTCACAAGTGTTGGGAATTCTTCCCCTGCTTCCCTCGGTTCTCTGGTACCTATAACACCACTTTATTGGATGCCGAAGATCCAAGGCAGAATCGCACCCTCTTGGATGTCGGGTGCTTCAGATGGTTGATAAACATTCGACCTGACTATTTGTTATTTAGGGTAAAATACGTTTGTCATATTGAACCCTATCTTCCATGTCGATTTGCTCATCAATTCGGCTACGACCAGATATACGTCGGCAACCCGAACCGCCACCTTAACTTTCGAGGAGGACTTATTAATGGAGCGAGAGCCTGGTTTTGGAGCATTGCCGGCTGCACGAACGCCGAGTTTGATCTTCCTCTGGAAACACCACCTCTGCGGACGACTTTTCTATTTTGCAAGTGGTTGCTCGCTACCAACATCGTCACCCGGTACGGGGGAAGGTCGGAACCAGAAGAAGAGACAGCCCCGCGGTGCTCAAGCAGAGCGACACGTGAAGTTATGACTTCACCCCAAAAGAAAGAGGCTGCTGAATCATCGAGGAAGGGAAAAGAACCGGCTCGCTCAGCTGGTAGTGAAGAAGAATTTGACTCTGAGGAGACGGAGACTTCCGAGGAGGCGGGTGAGACTAACTCAAGTTCTGATGAAAGAGCGGGTCTTCCTGATTCTTTCTTTGAGAGGGGACTTGTGCGCCCGTCTGTTGCGCCTGCTCAACCACCAGATGCTCCGAGAAAAAGGAAAGAAAGAGTCGTTATGACTTACCCGAATAAGATGACGGTGGAAGTCCTCAGCGGGGATGAAGAGGATGAAGAGGATGAAGTGCCTCTTGCTAGTCGACAAAGATCACGACCTTCCACTCAAGCTCAAACCCAGATCCCTCCCATAACTGAATTATGTACCAAGCATCGTCATGAGGGGTCTAGAGTCGGGGATGAGGCGCGTCCATTGAAAAGACAGAAGAAATCCACCTCCAAGCCGCGTGTTCGTCTTCCCGCTCTAGAGGAAACATCCGCCCGTAGCATTTCTTCAGAAGAACAAGGTAATAATTTGTTTCTTATTATTCTCAGACTTCTTATCGTTTAAACTCACTCTATACTCGACTTCTGTAAGGAGTCAAGAAGAAGGAGAATATCGAGCTGAGGCTATTTCTCCCGACGGTATGGAAGCTGAGGAGCCCAGTTTCGTTCAACAGATGCAGGATGCTCTGAGGGATGAAACAACTAACGTTCCACTGCCTTCAGACATCGACTCATCGGCTCAAGACTCAGGTATTGATCTCTCCCCGTTCGGACGAGAATTCCAAGAAATGAATGAGTTGAGACGTGTACCTCTTCTAACAACTTGTGCGCTTTGTATTCTTTTAGTTAAACTAAAAGAAGTGGGTGCAAGTAGCGAAACTCCCGCACTCGTCCCAACGAACAAAGGTAAAATTAATCTTCGTCTTGAGCAAATTCATCTGAATTCACATGTTATTTATGACTCAACGCTTCCTGTAGATGTTATAATGGATGCACCACCCGAAGGAGAGACTACCCATATCCCTAAAGTCGACGATTTTACTGATTTCGACTTTAATATGGACATCTCAGAAGACGACCATCAGCGAATCTCCGATTTGTTGTCGGGGAAAGCCACTGGTGCAGCCACAGAATCAACGGTTGGCGCTGGTTTAACAGAAGCGGGTCCTTCTGAGAGTAAGGCTTCTGTTCTATAAACTCTTCATCATATATTTTCTTCCTTGATTAATCGTGTAAATGTTCGAATTATAGGACCAATCGTCGGAACTGATACAGCTATAATCGCTGGATCTCATGATCAACCTGGGGGTGGTGATCTATCATCATGGGCAGGAATCGAAGTTGGCTTTCAATCATATATTCCTGAATCCCAACCTACTACTCCTGCAGATCCCATGATGATAGAGGTCAGTGTTACCCCTCAAATCAGTCCAGTTGCCACAAAAGCGAGACCAACTAAAGAAGTTGGTACATCGGCTGATGTTATACCTGGAATTGGTGAGTTTTACCCCACATTCATCTCAAATTTCTGTTTAACACTCCATTATGCTCATTGTGATCTTCTTGTTTGTAGAATCTTCTCCTGAGAAACCTCTTGACTTAAACCCAAAACTTTCTAAGGTCGAAATTACAGAATCTTCCGACGTAGCTGGTGCATCAAAAGCTGTTATTCTTGAACCAGCTTCGACTATTCAGGAGACCAGACTACCCCCAGTGGACACGCAGGGTCATGTTGAAGGTTCTTCCATTAAACTTAGTATACTCCAAATTGCTATCATGTGTACACACATATATCTTGTACTGACTTATTTGCCCTTGTCGCAGCTTCTTCTATCTCATTATCAGCCCGCATTCAAGAGTTATTGGCTGACGAGGATCCTGAAAAAGTAGCCATTTGCTCTGATCTTCTTGGCTTCGTCTATTTTTGGAACTCTATGGTCGATCGCATTATTTCAAAAGGCTCACATTTTGAGATTTTTAAGAAACCGTTTGATCGTTATATGTCGGGCATCCGAGATGAAGGATATAACGACTTAGCCGATTCGATCAACGTTTATTTAGTCGAGCTGAAGCAACATGTTGAACTCCTGAAGGATCTTCGCATTAAAGGCGTACCCTCCTACATCGCTTCTCATATGGACTTCAAGTTGCAAGCATGGCGCGATTCCCAAAAATCTGCTAACTCCGAACTTCAAAAGCTAAGAGCCCACAGTCATCGGCTCAGGGTGCATGTCGCCAAGAGAATACAAGTTAAGGTTGATCTACAGCGGGATTTAGAGTCGAATCAAGCTGAGATAAACCGCCTGGAGGAACAACTTACAAATGCCAAGGAAGCTCGTGTAGTTATAGAATCTGAGTTGACGAAGATAACTCAAATTGAAGAAAACCTACTCCAACAATTGGATATCCAGGATAAGAGGCTTGCTGAGAAGGAACAAGAGGTCGCCGAACTTCAGAGTGTTGACGAAGAAGCCTTCAAAGTTAAACTGACCGCTAAGCTTGAACAAGCCTACGCGATAGAGCTTTCAAAACTAGAAGATCAAATTCGTCAGCATAAATTTTTGTAATTGAAGAACATGTATACTTTTTTTTTGTTTGACCATTTTCGATCAATATAATGAACTCTTTTGCTCATTGAAATTTTATTATGATTACTCATTCTTGTTTAGAATAAATAATCATAATATAGGATTTTTGGCAAATCCTCAGCCATCAACGGATTTGATATGCCTTTACCGACTACCGTTTGAATCGGGCTAGTATGTGAATTATCTAAGTCCGTTTCACATATAACGTTGGGCTAAAAGACTTAAACTCTTTTAGACTTTAAACTACGACATTGAATGTGTAGGCTACATGTGTTAGATGTAGACTTATCTCTAATAAGGGATAGAGATAACATCCCCCATGCGTGAATGACATGGATTTTAAAGTGTAGATAGATTACGTTCTGTATGAAAACGAACCTAAGTTTGTGAAGAAAGAACTTGGATATTCCAGTTCAGAGTCTCTTGTTTGTTGGTAGAGAAAAACCCAGAATTGGAGAGAAATAATTTTATATTCCGACTCCTGGTCTCTTGTTTGTTGGTAGAGATAAACCCAGAATTGGAGAGGAAGAATTTTATATTCTATCTCCTGGTCTCTTGCTTGTTGGTAGAGATAAACCCAGAATTGGAGAGGAAGAATTTTATATTCTATCTCTTGATGTAAAGGAAACTCAAAGTGGAATCTCCACTTAGGGAATCCGGATTAGTTTGAATAACCCTAACTGTCATAAGGTTTGATTATTTAGTTTGTGGACCTCTCGTTCATGGAACGAATCGAGAGGAGATTCTAGTTGTGGTCCTAACTATAGGAAGGTTTGACCAAGTGGGGGTTTTGAGATGATCCTAACTGTTTAAAGGTTTGATCACTCAATTTGTGGACCTCTCGTTCATGGAACGAATCGAGAGGGGATTTTGGCTTTGGTCCTAACTGTAGGAAGGTTTGACCAAAAGAAGAATAGGAGTAGGGTACAAATAACAATGAGTTTGTTGATTTGCACGAACTACTCGGTGGGAAATTTTGACATTAAACATAAGAATTCGACATGAAATGACTTGTCGACTGATACAGATCGATGACCATTGGTCGATCTGACCCGTGGGGTTTTCATGGTGCGGGGTTACGAATCATCAAATTTCCCCTTTCCATGATTGCATTACAAGATTTTGTGAGGAAAGATTAACTGTCATTAAATCTCATCTCAACAAAAATAGTAAGGGGGGTCTTAATTATTTTCATCATAATTAAGAATGGATTATTCGCATGATCATTTTCCATTGAGAATAATCAACTGATAACAGGTTATCCTGAAATATCCTGTATAGGACTTTTTAGGAACTTCCCGTTTTACATAGGTTATCCCGAACGTATTATGGGTAATACTTTTTCAGGAACTTCCCATTTATTGGCATCATCAATTTGTTACCGTCTTGAGTAACCAAACGGTATGCACCATTTGAATAGACTGTTTCTATCACAAATGGCCCTTCCCATTTAGGTTCAAACTTTCCTTTCTTCTTAGAAGTGAGAATCATAGGTCTTCGGACGGCAAGAACTAGATCTCCTTCTTTAAAACTTCGTCGTCGGACCATTTTATCAAAAGTCCGGGAAATTCTAGCTTGATAAAACTCGATCTGTTGTTGAGCCTCCAAGTGCCTCTCATCTAACATCTCTAACTCCTCGAGACGTTTCTGATGATGTTCTTCCATCGTCATTCCCGTTGCGAGAGCGATGCGGAGAGAAGGAATTTGTATTTCCAGTGGCAGAACAGCTTCACATCCATATGTTAAGGCATATGGGGTTGTTCCGGTTGGTGTACGGACAGTTGTGCGATAAGCCCATAGGGCTTCGCCGAGCTTATCATCCCAATCTCGTTTATTGGTTTTCACCAATTTTGCCAGAATTTTGATGATGGTTTTGTTAAAGGCTTCGGCCAATCCGTTAGCTGTGGGATTATAAGCTGTCGATGAAACGTCCTTAATCCCAAATTTACCGCAGAATTTGATGAATGCGTTGCTGACGAACTGAGGGCCATTATCGTGCACTATTCGCCTTGGAACACCATACCGATATATGATGTGATGTTTGATAAACTTGATGACATCACTCATCTTTACTTCTCTAAGTGGAATTGCTTCTGTCCATTTCGAGAAGTAATCGGTAATTGCCAGGATGAAACGGTCCCCTTTAACCGAAGGCGGGAAAATAGGACCTACTATATCCATTCCCCAAGTTTCAAATGACCATGATGTTGCCGATGGGTGTAAATACTCCGGCGGCTGGTGCATATAATTTGCATGTAACTGGCACACTTCACATCGTCGTGCGTAGTCGACTGCATCTTTTACCATAGTTGGCCAGTAATGCCCGATTCTTCTAAGTCGATTACAGAGTTTAGGACCGGGCTGATGTGCACCGCATATCCCATCATGCGCCTCTTTGAGTGCTTGTTCTGCTTCTTTGCCAGATAAGCAACGGAGTAGAAGACCATCGTACGATCGTCGATACAACATTTGCGCTGTGGCGTTGTAGTAAAATCTCGGTGCTCTTTGCCGAATCGATTCTCTTTCTCTTACATCTTCAGGAAATATACCATGTAGGACGTAATCGATAATGGAAAAACGCCAATCTCGAAATTCGGGTTCAACTCCTGTTGAGTATGTTTCCTTAGCGTTCGAATCGTAGATTGGAACAATCAGCTGATGTGTTCTCACTGTAATTAACTGCTCTGTTTCGGGAGGTTGAGCCAATGATACTGACAATGCCGCCAATGCGTCTGCATACGCATTTTGGAGACGTGGAACGTACTCTATGAAAAATCCTTCAAACGAGTTTGCCATCTCAATGGCCACCTGGTGGTATGAAATCAGGTCTTGACTTCTGACTTCATACTCTCCTCGTATTTGATTAACTACCAGTTGAGAATCCCCAAAAGCTTCAAGGTATTCGACTCCCAGCTCTTTGGCAAAATTGAGTCCGATTATTAACGCGTTGTACTCGGCCACATTATTAGAACATGATCCGGTCAACGAGTATGCTCTAGGCAAGACATGCTTTTCCGGGGAAACTAAAACGACCCCCACTCCTGAGGAGATTTTAGAACATCCGGGTGCGCTTGCCACATTAGTTGCACGGGAAGCCCCATCGAAGTACAACTGTCACACTTGTTGATGTGAGGTAGTATTAACTTCGTGAGTTTCATCTGGCAGATCGTTGTACAATTCGACTATATCCTTCGTAGGATTTTCCGCTAGAAGATCGCAAATAGCTCGTCCCTTAACCGATTTTTGTTGCTTAAAGTACAAGTCGTATTGCGATAAGAGTAAAGCCCACCTGGCTAAACGCCAATTCATGGATGCCGGCTGGGTCATGAATACTCGGATAGGGTTTATGTTGGAAATAACATAAATGGTTTGTCCGACTAAGTAATGTCGCATTTTCTGGATTGCAAATACCAATGCAAGGCATTCTTTCTCGATCATCGGATAACGAGATTCAGCTCCTACCAGTGTGCGACTCAGATAATATACCGCTTGTTCGTGACCGTTATCGTCGTCTTATGCAAGTAATGCACTTAACGAATGGCTCGTCGCTTTGACATAAATCAAAAACGGTCTGCCCGATTTCGGTGCAACGAGAATAGGTGGGTTCGCTAGATATGCTTTAATATCCTCGAACGCCTTTTGGCATGCTTCATCCTAAATAAACGACACGCTTTTCTTCGCGAGTTTAGAGAACGGTTGATATTTTCCGGACAGATTTGATATAAACCGACGGATATATGCCAATCGACCCTGCAATCCTCTGAGTTCTTTAAGATTTCTTAGGGGTTGCAGCTCATGTATCGCCTTCACTTTATCAGGATCGATATGAATACCCTTTGTGGTGACGACGAATCCAAGAAACTTACCACTCGACATTCCAAGGAAGGATTTAGTCGGGTTCATTTTTAACTGGTGGGTCCTCATAAGATCAAACATTGTCTTCAAATCCTTAATGTGGTCATTTTTATCACGGCTTTTAACCACCAGATCATCAACGTAGCATTCGACGGTCTTCCGCAGATGTTCTTGAAAGATCTTTGTCATGGCTCGTTGGTATGTAGCACCAGCGTTCTTCAACCCGAGTGGCATAACAGTATAACAGAATACACCAAGGGGTGTTCTGAAAGCCGTATGCTTTTCGTCATCTGGATGCATCTTAATCTGATTATATCCCGAGAATCCATCCATAAATGACATCCTTTCAAACCCGCACGTATTGTCGATGATAACGTCTGTAATAGGCAGAGGAAAATCATCTTTAGGACAGGCGGTATTCAGATCTCTGAAGTCAATGCAAATTCTGATTTTTCCATTCTTTTTAAGAACTGGAACAATATTAGCCAACCATTCAGGATGTTGTTCTTCCCTGACAAAACCTGAATCGATCAGTTTTTTGACTTCAGCTTCTATTGCCTCCATAATTTGCGGACGAAACCGTCTTTGTTGTTGCTTGATAGGTTTAGCATCCGATTTTATGTTAAGGGTATGCATTGCTACATTTGGATCGAGTCCTGGCATATCTTCGTAGTTCCAAGCAAAAACGTCGATATACTCTTTAATTAGGGCAATCAATTCCTCTTTTTCATCCGGCGGAAGATCACCGCTGATAAATATAGGTTTCGGATTAGTTTCGTCACCCATATTAACTTGGATCACTTTATCCTCCGTAGGAGGTTCTCTTTGTTCAAATCGATCGCCATACTGGATATTCATGTAATGCATCCATGGATCTTCCCAAATGGGCAATTGATCATCTTCTTCGGTTGTGGAAGGATCAACTGTCGCCATGTTTGACATTAGGGCTTTGAATCTCTCTCCGATACTCGTGTCAGAGTCCCACATTGAAGTATCGGATGAATGCCCGCCTTTATTTCTCAGTTGGCTAATGATCTACTGGCCGCACTCGTCATCAGATGACGAAGCATAACCTAGACCTCTATTATGAGTGTAATAATTATCCGGTTTTTCTTTTGGTACATAAGTAGAACGGGGTGGAACCCTAACTCCTTGACCAAAATAAAGACCTTCACCGAGCGAGAGGTCATAGCCTTGCCTCTCCATATAGTCATTAGCTTGCGAACTATACCGAGAGAAATGTCGTCCCGGCTTTTCCTCATCTGAGTTGCTGTCCAAGAAAAGATCAGGAGCTGGGGATGGATCCCCTTTTCCAAAGATTATTTCTTTCTCACCCCCTGTCTTTGCAGGTAAAATCACCGTTGTCCCGGCTGAATTTTGCAGATACTTCATCGTTGTGCAAGACGAGCGAAGTGGCATGTGTAGATTAGGATTATCATACAATTCCTGCATTACATTATCAAGACAAGGCGAATACTCTAAATCTCCTTTATTATTTCGTCAGCAAGTTGCCAGTTACAACTTTCGTTCGACGATTCATCACCGTCAAGATCGATTACAAGAGGTTCAATGTCGTTTAGTACAAGACCTTCACTATAATCGAGCCCGGCTTCGGTATCAGCTTCTTCACCGCTGTCCGTGCCATGGGTCGATGGTTCAGTATCGGACTCAGCACCATACAGAAGGGAGTCAGTAAAGTAATTTTCTAACCCCTTGAATGGTTGCTTATCCGCGACCACCGTCTTGACCTCCTCATTAGTGTCGACATACTTCAAACACTGATGGAGGGTGGAGGGAACTATAAGATTACCGTGGATCCATGGGCGACCCAACAGTAAATTATAGGAAGTCTCTGCATCTATCACATAGCAGGTGACTTCAGACTTCAAATCTCCGAGTTGACACTTCACCCGGATTTTTCCCAACGATCTTGATCCACTAGTATTGAACCCGTAGATGACCATTCCTGTGGAGGCTAACTTGCTGGCGGGAATTCCGAGGTGGTACATTAACCGAAGTGGCATGATGCTAACAGCGGAATCCGGATCGACTTGAATCCGGTTGACCATGCTTGAACCGATATATCCCGTAAAATATAACGGTCTATCATGCTTCGAATTCCTGACTTACATATCTTCTTTTGTGAAAGCTATGCAAGGAAATCTGGTGGCTGCTAGATTGCAGTGCTGCATTGATGAATTTGGCTCTTCAGGAGTTGGCTTGATCTGAGTAAGGAACACCTCAGAATCAGCCAAGGCTTCTTGTAAAGCTTCCCTAGTTTCTTTCGAAAGGCGAAGCAACTCGTATAGCGTGATCCTTGCTGGGATATTAGCTAATTGAGTCATGACGTCGAAGCGGAATGGAGTATTTGAACTTTCCGGTTTGTCTCGTCCAATAGGTCGATTGAAACGAGGCTGCTTCGGAAGTTGAACCTCTTTAGGTTAAGGTTCTTTCTCTTTCTGCTTAACAACCTTCTGAGGTTTCTCAACAGGCACAGGAGGAGTCGCAACTACCCCCAGCTCTGAAAGAGTCTTAGCATTTGGATTAGAAGTTTCCGGATATTGGTAATGGTATTCATTTCCACCCCTTGTAGCAAAAACTTCTTGTTCTTCATCAGAAAGTGGCAGAGTTGCTATCTCCTCGTCGTCTTTCTCCGGAATCGCCGAGGCTCCATAACAGGACTTCTCCTTTCCTTTGCTTTTCGATTTCTTCTTTGACGTGGATGTCGTCCACTGTTCATCTTCAAGCAAATCCGGATGAACCCAAAGGATTTCGCCATTAGGGGTCGTGTGTGATACTAGCCCTTTTTGGCGCTGTCCATGAGGGTCATCATTGATGGTTTGCATCTTTACTTCTGATACTGGCTCGGCTTGAAACCAGGACAAAGGAACCGATCCGAAGCTAATGGAGACCGCGTTTGCACCCACCTTCTTCTCTTTTGGCTTCGGAGTCACAATACCAACATCAATTAAAGTTTGTATTTTGTCTTTTAAGACATAACAAGCTTTAGTGGGATGGTGAACCCTCCTGTGATACGCACAGTATTTTGGGTCATTAATTTTCTTCGCTTCTTCTTGGTTTGTGACCGGTGGAAGCTTAATCTTGTTATTATCCAACTGGTACTTGAAGATAACTGGAACTTTATCATCTTTGAATGAATATTCCTTTGGGAATCTGGGCTCAGAGGGCTTAAACTGCTTCTGAGGCTGTTGATTCTGATTCGGTGCCAGCTGGAATGATGACTGTTGCGGTTGTGGTTGTGGCGGCTGTTGTGACGTTTGATGTGCGTCGACAGCGGCTCCCGACCCTCTTTCTCTGCCTCGAGGATTGAAGTTCTGCTTCTGGTTTTGATTGTTAGCTGGTGGCTGACCCCTCTCTAAGTTCCTTCTCTTGAGAAACCGTTCAGCTTGCTCACCTCTAACTTTCAATTCCTTCCAAGTCTTAGAAGGTACAACCCCCATTATCTCCAGCACATCCAAAGACAAGTTGTTATGACATGTCTGTAGGATAAATTCCTCTGTGAGTGGATCTCGGCAGTTCACCGCCTTGTTCCGGAACCGTTTGACAAACACGTCAACCGACTCCCCATTCTTCTGTTTCTCGTCCAACAACGTGCCAATGGAGACCTCTGTGTCGTCGTCGAAGAAATTGGTGAGAAACAGTTCTTCCATATCTCCCCAGCTATTGATGCTTCCAGGTTTCAGGCGTCGGTACCAATCGAAGGCAGACCCACGGAGGGTTCCTACGAATGACCGAACCATCAGGGCTTCATTTCCTGATATTGCGCCGAGATGTGACTTGAAATAGCTCAAGTGCTGAGTTGGTGAACCCCTGCCATCAAAAGGAGTAAAGTTAATCAAATTAAATTTTGGGGGATAAGGAATCAAATCCCACTCCCTCGGATACGGGTATGGAATGCCCGTTTTCTTCACTTCTTGAGCCGTCATCAAGGCGTTGACTTTGCTCTCAAGATCCTGTATTTTCTTATCTTCTTCCTCAGTCTTCTTCAGATAAACTGGAGGAGGTTGGGTAGCTGATTTGACCGAACCGCTTCCAGAGTTGTCTTTATCAGGAGGAGGATCATCGAAGATAGTCTCGTCTTCTTTGTCATCGTCCTCAGCTGTATGTACAGGTCTGGCATTGCGTTTGCTGGATTCTACCTTTTGGCTCGATTCCGGTTGACTTTGTTGAGCTTGCAAATCTCGTACATGCTGCATCGTCAACTCCATCTCCGTTTTGATCTCAGCTCTGATCTCCTCGCGTTGTTTGGCCAACGCTTCTTGCAGTATCTGAGCCAACTGGTCTGGCGTGATGGCGAAGGATTCTCTTGCTTGCCCTACACTGGACGCGGTATCGTCTGAAGCGACAGCAGAACAAGTATCAGACAATTCTTCATCCGACGACAATCCTTCATGCATTCTTTTGTAGTCCCGACGTCGGTTGGCCCTTCGTTGTAACCGCTCTATTCTTTGAGAAAGACCCCGCTCAACTCTTCCTTCTGAAGAGAAATCAGGGTCATGGTTGACTAGATGCTGTTTTCCTCTGCCGGTAATGTTAATGGTGACCTCAGGGAATTCATTTTGTCGCCTCGCAGGCTTCCTCTGGTTGAAACGTCTCACTTTAGATTTCAGCGTTTCGGTTGACAGTCTCTGAAATACGGAAACTCGTTTTGGGGTTTGTGAGCAACCGCATTCCGTCAATACTGCCTTGATGAGTCTCTCGCATGCGCAATGCGATTCATCTTCTTGGACAATCCTTTTTCTTGATTTATTATTTTGATAGTACAGCTCATCACTACCGTGATTCGAGCAACCTATCTTTGGTTTGTGAACCTTGTTAACATGCACAGGACGACCAGTCGTCACCTCTGGGCGATCCAAGGTTAAATTTTTAAATACACCCTCTTGCGGGTGTGGAGTCTTCACGGGTCCTAGACGATCATGAATTGATATTCTCTTGTCTTGGACCGGATTAATTCTAACAGGAGGGTGTTTGCGACCCCCTGTGTAGGAAACCACTAAGGGTTTGTTTGCTAGATCTGATTTTTCCTTGACTGGGGCTTTGCCTCGATCGTCAACTGAAGGACCGAGACGATCCGCCATTGTGACCTTGAACTTGGATAAATCTGGGCTAACCCAGGGCTTCACTGGTGATGTAGTAGACGGGCCCGGAACAGACGTTTGTGGCGTCTTCGGCACCCAAACTTTATGATTTTTTGGTAGCTTTTCAGACACCAATTCTTTCTTAATTCCTTGCGCTTGTTGGCGAAGAGCACGAGCGCGGGCGGCTTTCTCCTTATGCCTTTGTATCCGTTCTTTTAGGGTTGAACGAGCCCTTTTGACGAGGGTCCATTCCTCCGTTGTAAGTTGTGCAGAAATATGATTACTTTGCCGTTGAGGCAATTGTACTGATTTCTGTTTCCTCGACTCTAGGTCCGCATAGTAGTGGACCCCATCGGTTTGTTGCATGGCCCTGGCCAGTTGTCGAGCACGGCGCTGACGCTGTCTCTGACGAGCCCTCTTCGTCAGCACCGGTGAGCAATTTATCAAAGACTCCTTAATTGGTACGGAGTTGTTTGGAGCAGAAACGTTGCGGACAGATTCCTTAGCAACGATCGGGAGAGAATCTTCATCTGCGGCCTTCATTGGCATTGCAGACTTGAAAGTTTTCCTGGGAGAGGAAGTCTTCTTGCACTTGCGCGGGGAGGACGATTTTGAAGGTGAGGATGATAAGTATTCCTCGAATTTCACCTGATCGAATTCGTATTCGATCTCCTCGCTGACGACGATCTTTATCGGCTGCGACACGGCGGCTTCGGCAGCGAAGCCGCTGGCTCCCACTGTGGTCGCCAGTTTGTTTTCAGTTAAAGTTGAGTTTGTTGTCGAATTCATTATATCTTCTTTTGATTATAATAAATTCAAAGAGACAGTCTTTTTATAAGACTTCTTTTACACAACAAAACAAAGATTACAACTTCTGAGAAAATAACACAATAGCCGTCTATCAACTATTGCTTTTGTGGGACTTTGCCTGTGCCGGGAACGCTTTGGTTCGTGGACCACCGAATCACAGATCGTGAGGGGGGGTTTATGATTCTTCCTTCGTTATCGAAGTGAGAATTGGAAACGATATCTTATCGAAGTAAGATAGTCGTTCTTCTTGAAATCAAGTCTAAGCTCGAATGTCAAGGAATCACTCCAGGAACTGAAATCTCTGCTCTGGAATGCTCTAACAAGTGCTCTATCCTCGTCAGAAGTGACCCTAGGGGGGTATTTATAGCCTCCAGGACCTATAACTGCAAAAACTTGACAAGACAACAAATTAGACTGGCGAGACAGTGTTTGCTGTCTCGCTGGTCGAGACAGTATTTACTGTCTCGCCCAGCGAGACAGTAAATATGCTGTCTCGCCCAGCGAGACAGTAAAAGACTGTCTCGCGAGACGAATATTCCTGGCAGTTTTTGTTGTAACTGCCTCCCCACGTTTCAAACTCCGTTATTTTGGCAGTTATTCACGTGATTTTCACCCACGTTGTTTCCCACGTCCCCTGGCAATTAATGGACACGTGTAGGGCAGTTATTGAGGTGGTTATTGACCATTTCAACACTGTCTCGCTGGCGAGATAGCAAACACTGTCTCGCTGGCGAGACAGCAAACACTGTCTCGCTGGCGAGACAGTTCATATCTGTCAGTTTTGGGTGATTTTCCCAGTTTTGAGTGATTTTCTATGTTTGGATATCTATTAGCATTTTTTGACGCCTACACCTCTTGCTAAAACGCCTTGCTTTAGGTTTCAATGCTTCTGCGGAGATACTCTCGAATATCGAGACCCTTCGTGGAGCGGTCTTGGGGCAGCTACACGCTGATAATACTGCACTGATAATTTTGTTACACGGACAGTGAGAGTCCGCTTCCCGGGTACTTCTCTTTCGAGATTTATTCGTACCCCTAGCCTGATAGTACAACTCATCGACGTCGCAGTCAGAGCAACCTATCGGCTGTTTACATGAATTCTCAGGTATAACACATTCTTCTATCTGTCACGTTTTTATCTGAGTAAACATCGCCTTGTTGGCGTCTATAGGAGTCACACGCTTGGAATCACACCTTTGTGAGGGTGAAACCTTAACGGGCTCCTAGTTTTTTGCACGCACCCCCAAGCGGGCCGTTGTAGAAATTAACTTGTTAGGAGGTCGCGTACGACCCCCAGTCTGGATGTTTGCTCGGGGTTCCTTTAATGGTCCCCAACGTTCTTTAATGGGGGCTTTGCCTCGATCTTCGGGTAGAGAACCGAGGCGATCCTTCAGAGGAATCCTGAACTTGGGGAAATCCACGCTACAGTGGGGTTTTATCAGGGGTTCGGGATCTGAAGTTGACAAAGGCTTAATGATAGTTCCGTTTGTTTTTGCCTTAGGCGCTGATTTAGCTTTTGGTATCCAAACTTGTTTAGATCTTGGCGATCTCTTAACTACCTCTTCCTTTTGCATTTCCTGTGCTTTTCGCACAAGGGTCCAGGCATGCGCAAGCAAGGCGCGGCGCTTCTGGATTCGTTCCTCGAGAGTAGAGCGGGTCCGTTTGACACGAACTCATTCGTTAATTAGAGGTCGAGAGGAGGATTCCAATGCTAGTCGTGGAGACAGATTAGCCACTTGGCGCTTTCTGAACTCCCGATCTGCTTGGCAATGGAGTCCATCCGCCTGATCCAAAGCCTTGACGAATTGGCGCGCGAGGCATTGGCGTTTCCTTTGATGTGCTCTCTTTGATAGAGTTGGCGCGCCTTCAGTAGTCGACTCCTTGATTGCGAAGGAGTTCAGATCTGCAGATCTGATCTCATTGGATGCCGGCGGATCGTTGCAAGGTGCAACTACGGCAGCAAAGACGTGGAGATCGACTTCTTTGGTCTTCAGATCTGGAGACCGACGGATCTTCTGGGAGGAGGAGATCTTCCTGCGCTTATGAGGAGGAGCAGATCTGGAGGAGGAGGAGGAGATGTACTCTTCAAATCTCTGCTGGTCGAATTCGTATTCGACCTCTTCGAACACCGGGATCTTGATCGTCGGCTGCGGCACGACAGCTTCGGCAGCGAAGTTGTTGGCTCCCACTGTGGTCGCCAGCTTGTTTGGGGATAAAATTGTTTGATTCATTACCGTGTTCATTACAAACTTCAGACGTTTACAACGAAAACAAAAATTAGTCTTTTTATAAGACTTTTACACAATGAATACAAAATTACAATTCTCTTCAAACAGCGCAGAGATCGTTTATCGGTCTTCTGCTTGCGTGGGATCTTGGCCTGTGACGGGGATGTTGATATCCGTGGACCACCGTCGATCAGATCTGATTGCTAAAAAATTGGGCAGAGCTTCGTCTATCCGTGAAGGGATCGAGAAACCGTAGCTCTTATCTCGGCGAAGCGAGATAATCACTCTTCTTAAGATTATCGCAACGGGATAATCCTAAGGAACGAACACGGGCGATGCAGATCTGATGAGTTCCTCTTCTTTATGCCGATGAACTCGATCTGATATCTCCTCCTCCTCTCTGAAACTTGTGGATCTTCACTCCTCAATTCGGCAGGGCTTCGCCAATTCTTCAAAATTTCAGATCCAGAAAAATAAAGGCACTGGGGCTGTATTTATAGGCTCCAGGAAGTTCGAGTGGAGACACCTTTGTTCGGGTGGAGACACATTTGTTCGGGTGGAGACACCCTTGCCCGGGTGGAGACACCTTTGTTCGGGTGGAGACACCCTTGCCCGGGTGGAGACACCCTTGCCCGGGTGGAGACACCCTTGCCCGGGTGGAGACACCTTTGCCCAGGTAGAGACATCCTTGCCCGGGTGGAGACACCTTTGCCCGGGTGGAGACACCCTTGGGCGCCTCAGCTTAGGCTGAAACAGTCCGTTTTGCGCACTTGTCCATTTCCTCCGTAACTTCTTCATCCGAACTCGGATTTAAGTGATTCAAAGTGCGTTGGAAAGCCGACGAGGAGTTCTATAAGCTCCAATGATTGGATCATCTGTAGCATAAATGAGACACGAGGGGCATTGCGCCTTTTGTAAACGTCACGGGGCTCCCGATCAGTCCGTATCCTTATTATTCCGAAATTCCGTAGTTCGTCGATTCACTTCAAGCGTTCATCGACGTCAATCAAGCTTTTGTGACTTGGATAGTGATGTTCCTCACCTCCTCTTAGCTCTGAGCTGCTCATGGAGACCTATAGGTAATTTTTGATGCCTACAATAACGAAAAAGTATGAGTTATAGTTCATGAAATCTTGAATTTTAGCATTTGCCAAATTATATATCAGTGGATCACTAGCAATGGAAATAACAAAAAAAGCGTAGGTAATATAGCTCATAAAATCGTGAATTTTGGCCTTCACGAATGCAATAGGTCAAAACTACTAAAAATGGCAAAAAAAAAATCGTGAGTTATTGCTCATAAAATTGTTAATTTTGACATTCGCGAAATTATTTATCAATAGGTCGAAATGACTGAAAATAGCCAAAATTGTGGTTACCCAATACTTGTAAAATTTGACCACTAGTAAGTTATTTTCCAATAGGTCGAAATAGCTAAAAATAGCAAAATATTATAGATTATAACTCATGAAATCGTGAATTTTGGACTCCACAAAATTATTTGCCAGTGGATAAAAATGACTAAAAATGGTAAAAAAAAAATTGTGGGTCATAGTTAATGAAGTAATGAAGTTTAGCAACTGTGAAATTATATAACGGGTTGAAATGGTTAAAAATGGAAAAATAACGTGGATTATAGCTTTTAAAACAGTGATTTTTGGACAATGCGAAATTATTTGGCAACGGCTCGAAATGACTAAAATGGCAAAAAAATATGGGTTATAGCTCACCAAATTGTGGATTTTGGACTAGACTAAAAATCATTGATTATAGCTCATGAAATCGTAAATTTTGGTATTTGCAAAATTATTTACAAATGGGTGGAGATGATAAAAAAAATCTAGGGTTAGCTAATGAAATCATGAACTTTGATCGTCACAAAATTATTTGCCAATAGGTCGAAGCGACTAGAAATGGTAAAAAAATCGTGGGTTATAGCTCACGAAATCGTGATTTTTGGTCTCTGCGGAATTATGTGCCAATGGGTCTAATCAAATAACAATGACAAAAAATCATGGGTTATATAACTTATGAAATCGTAAATTTTTGCCTCCATAAAACTATTTGCCGATAGGTCGAAACGGCTGAAGATAACGAAAAAGTATGAGTTATAGTTCATGAAATCTTGAATTTTAGCCTTTGCCAAATTATATATCAATGGATCACTAGCAATGGAAATAACAAAAAAAAGCGTAGGTAATATAGCTCATAAAATCGTGAATTTTGGCCTTCACGAATGCAATAGGTCAAAACGACTAAAAATGGCAAAAAAAAATCGTGAGTTATTGTTTTAATTGTTAATTTTAACATTCGCGAAATTATTTATCAATAGGTCGAAACGACTGAAATGGGCCAAAATTGTGGGTTAGCCCATATACTTGTAAAATTTGACCGCTGCGAAGTAATTTTCCAATATGTCAAAATGGCTAAAAACATCAAAAATCTGATCGGCATATATATGAGTTTATTGTGCGTGTATAAATCATGGTTACGAAAAACATTAACCTAACCTTCCTATAGCTTGAGATGTGATTTCGTGCATATTTGCTGCAAAACTGATCAGTGCCAGTTGAAATTGAGTTGGAAATGGATAATATTAGCTCGATCGGTATGTGCATAGTTAATACAAATTAGATCAGTAGGTTTTTGTTAGATGATACTTGTGGGCTGACAAATCTTTTTAAAGAGTCCACAGAAGTGAGGAATCTGAGTTTGGCAAAGCACCATTAATATAAGGTCAGAGCGCATGATGCCGAGATCATGATATCGAAGAAGAGCGAACACTATCGAAGAAGAGCGAACACTATTCTCGACGACCGGCCCGGGCCCGGTCCGGTACAGTGCCGATCGGGCATAGAAAACCGGGTCGAGCGGCCCGGACCCGGAGCCCGGCCCGGCCGCAACGGTCACCTTGGGTGACCGTTGCTGGCAAACTCCGCCCGGCCTGGCCCGGCGCCAACGGTCTTGGCAAAAACGGTCACGGAAGTGACCGTTATGGCCGGGCCGGGCCGGCCACAACGGTCATATTGGCCGTTTTAACCGTTTTGCCCCTAAAACGGTCAAAAACGGCTATTTTGTGAGGGTTTTTTTGGTCATTTGCCTAGGAGACTGTCTCTATAAATAGAGAGGGTTTTCACTTCTCCTCACACCAAAACTCATCTACTTCTCTCTAATACTCTCTTATACAATCTTATACTCTCTAATAATCTCTTACACTTTATAATCCATTAATATAAGGTCAGAGCATGATGCCGAGATCATGATATCGAAGAAGAGCGAACACTATCCTCATTCCTCAGAGCATGATCCGAAACGAGGTCGGAGCATGCTGAGTTACTTGGCGCGCGTTACGTATCGTAACGGTACATGGCAAAACAATCACGACTAGAGCTAGATCTGTGCAAATCTGAAAGTCACGGTTGTTGCGCAACTTTGATGGCCTGTAAAAGAGTTTTTAACTTTTTAAAAATTGAGGGTTTTAAATTTTAGGGTTAATTTCATGCGTATAGTTAATCAAATTTAGTTTATGTATAGTTAATTCAAAATAAAATAATTGAGTTAATGTATAGTTAATTCAAATATGACTATTGATATATGATCGAAGAAATATAAACATTATAATACGACCGTTGAGATATGATCGTTGAGATATTATTGTTAAATGAAACTAATATTAAAATAATATGAATTTAAATTGAAAATAATATTTAACTTTTAACATGATTTATATAAATTAATTATTATATAAATTAATTATTTGTTAAATTTTAATATGATTAATTAATTTAATGATTATATAAGGTAATTTCTTAATTTAAATTAATTATTTATTTATTTTTATTTATTAATATTTAATTATTCATTCATTTATAAATAAACCACATATTTAATTAAACGCTAATCTATAAAATTAAAAAAAAACTAAATATGAATAATTAAGGGGATACGGGGATTTTTAAGAGGGAATCATTTGAGGAGAACATTCTCCTCCTTCAAAAGTACCCCTAGATTGAGGGAGATTGTAGGGGTTGGAGAGGCTCTTACAAGAAGTGCAAGAAACATATCTATTTTGGTCGAGAGTAGTTATACCTACACCTCTAGTAGCAGGTAACTCCCTTCAACTCATTTATTACTACTTGTACGGATGAGGGGAGTTATCTGCAATGTATAACCTTTAAAAATATTATGGTTTGAAGCGTATTTATTGATGATTAAAAAAAGGAAAAATTGCTTCAAGGCCCCAAAAATGAAAATACAATGTGTCCCAGCCCCCTGTATTATTTTTCATGTGTATTAGCCCCAAAAATGAGAACTCCGTGTGATTCAGCCCCAATTACAATTCCCAAGGGAATATATCCCCAAATTACCCCTCTCCTTCTCCAGATCTCTCCTTCTCTTCCAACAAACACATCTCCTCTTCCACCCTCTCTCTCCAACCTCGCTGGGAACCTCCAACACCGCCGCCACCTCCTCCACCTCCGCCTCCCCTCGACCTCTATGACTTCATTCTCAGTCGTAGACCCCGCCGCCACCATCGCGCCGCCTCTTCTTCTTCCGTTGGAATCACTAGATCTGGAGGAATCTAGGGATAGGGTGGGGTCGCTAGAATCGCTGGGATTGGCCGAGATTGGTGGTGGTAGGGTCGATGGTGGGGTGGTCGGAGGTGGTGGAAGGGGGGGAGATAAGGCAGATATTCGGCACCCCTTGTTGTTTTTTGAAAAGCTGAAGTCTTTTGGGTTCAAATTTATCCTATCTGCATGTGTGCATCCATTTGAGTTGCTTTCTATCCTTTTTTTCTCTCATTTTGTGTTGATTTTTGCTGGACGTTTTTAGAAAGTTGTGAGCTATAAGTGAAAAAAAACATGTAGAAAACAGAGATTGGAGCTGGTTTGCTCTCTTTGGTGATGGTTTTTTCGGTGGGTTATAACAATTTGTGAGCTTATAGTGTACAAATAAAAGAAGAGCAGAGATTTGGTCTGATCCCCCCTCCTTTGGTGATTTATTTTTGGTGGGTTTTAGCAATTTGTGAGCTTTAGTGGGTAAACAAAGAAAATAGAGATTTTGGTTTCTTTCTTTGGGAGTTATGAGGAGATTGTACGTGATACTGGGTTTAGCTATTTCATGGATCTGATGGTGAGCTCAGTTATGAGGAGTTTGTGTTGCTTGCGAGATGACGAGGTCTCAGAAGGTGGAGGAGAAGAAGGCTAGGGTGGAGGAGAGCTTGAATGTGGAGAATGTAGGTTTGGTTTTATGCCATTGCTTTATGATTTGAACGGAAGTATTTAAGAATAAAGTGAATTTATGTTAGTTCAATTTTTATAGTGGTGTATCATGTTTTGCAGTGTTAGTAATGTAAACTATAGAAAATTAATTGTTAACGTTTATTTGTTCCATGTTAAGTATAGTGGAGTAAATGTTAACTTTTTTCTTTTAAATGTTAAGTTTTGTTAATTAGCTGTTAAGTTTTACCTATTACATGTGAACTATAGCCGATTAACTGTTAATGTTTAGTTGTTCTATATAAGTATAATTGAATAATTGTTATCTTTATTCTTTTAAGTATTAAGTTTTGTAGATTAACTGTTATGTTTTACCTAATATATGTAAATTATAGTTGACTGACTGTTAACATTTACCTAATCCCTAAATATAATTGAGAATCATAGTGTACTAAAAGATGAGATTGGGATATTACCACCAAATCTGTTGATTGTTGCACAAACGATTTTGTTGCTTCTTTACAGTAAAGTGACCAACTACATCATGGCCAAACAATTGGGGATAGAGTGAATGCTGTTATACAAAATTAAGACATTAAGGAAGAGCGGTCTTTAACATGTGAACATGGTTCAAATTCATATAGTTAATATTTTAACCATAATATTTATCATGTTAACTATTGTAGTTAGCATGTTAACTCTTGTGTTTAACATGTTAACTCTTGTGGATAACATGTTAACTCTTGTGGATATATGTTAACTCTTGTGGATAACATGTTGACTCTTGTGGATAACATGTTAACTCTTGTGGCTATATGTTAACTTTTGTGGATAACATGTTAATTCTTGTGGATAACATGTTAACTTTTGTGGCTAACATGTTCATTGTTGTGACTAACGGTTATTTTAACATGTTAACTATTGTGGTTAACATGTTAACTATAAGAGCTTAGATGTTAACTAATTATATGAGGATTGGTCTTACGCGAAAATATGTAGATACAATCTCATACTGCTTATTTAAGGCAACGTTCTCCTGCAACTACAACCATTGCCGTAATCTATCTAAGATGACCTTTATTACTTTGTCATCGAGTCTTCCCCCGCAGAGCAAATACAGTAGTTCCGGGTATGTAATTGTGCTGTTATCACTAACGATGACATAGCAAGCAATAAGTTACGGAGGGTTAAAATCTAAAACATGAAAGCTAACATCTAAACACGCAAACATAACAAGCAACTAACAGAGGTTCACAGTTAACATTAAAGAGAGTTAACATTAAATTACTAAACATGTTAACTCTTGTAGATAACATGTTAACATCATCGAGCTCAATCCATGGCTAACATGTTAACTCTTGTAGATAACATGTTAACTCTTGTGGCTAACATGTTAATTCCTGTGGATAACATGTTAACTCTTATGGCTAATTTGTTAACTCTTATGGCTAACATGTTAACTATTGTGGATAACATGTTAACTCTTGTTGCTAACATGTTAACTCTTGTGGCAAACATGTTAACTCTTGTGGATAACATGTTAACTCTTGTGAAGAAGAAGAATTAGCATATATTCACACTTATGTTAAGTGATCCAGGTGGTTTTAACAACAATCATACCTATGTTAAGTGATCCAAGTGGTTTTAACAACAACGTGGCTGAGAAACAAGTTTTAACAACTACGTGTTAGATGCTACGTATTATAGTTATCAATTTACGTATTATAGTTCTATTTTAATGTGTTAACGGATTATGTTAACATGCTATGTATTATAGTTAACATGTTAAATGAGAACTATATTAACGTGTATATGACCCGAAATAACAGTTAACGGATAATGTATTACAAATAACAGTTAACGGATAATGAATTATAGTTAACAGTTTACTAAATATAATTATCAATTTACCAATTAAAGTTAACATGCTACGTATTATAGTTAACAAGCGAACTGTGAAAGTTAACATGTTACCAGTGTAACTTAACAAACAAACAAAGAAAGTTAACATGTTTCTGATGATATTTACCAAATAAATTACAAAATGGAACATGTTATCCTGATCTCATGCAAAAAGGAACATGTTACTCAATACAGACTAAAATACTAATATCTATGTATCATCACACTCACACGACACTACTAGAATAAACTTTTCTTTTGGAAAAAAAGTTAAAAAAGTAACACATAATTATGAGTAATAATTTCAGTCTATTGCACAATGACTTCAAATCAGAGAACTAGAGGAGCGGTGATCTGATCTTCCATAGTCAACGAGACACTGGCCCTCCAAAAAGTCAATCTATGAGTGGTTGTCTGCTTTTTGATCAGCTAAACTCAACACCGTCTCGTCCATGCCTTCACGCCAGAGGAAGAATCACGTCTCCAGACCTTCCGCCGCTACCTCCAAATCCCAACCGCCCACGGCCCACCCCAACCCCGACTACACCCCCTCAGTCTCCTTCCTTTCCTTCCTCGCCTCCTCCCTCCCCTCCCTCCCCTCCCTCCGCATCCAGACCCTGGAGCTCTCCCAATCCAAACCCTTCCTCCTCTCCCTTCCCGGCCTCGACCCCTCCCTCATCAACTCCCACCTCAACTCCGTCCCCGTCGACCCCCTCCATTGGTCCCACCCCCTTCTCCGCCCACTACGAGCCCTCCGTCCCCGAATCCTAAACCCCCAAACTAATCTGTCAATCACCCAAAACAAAGCAAAAAAAAAACATAAATTAGAACTCCTAAGATCTCCACCAACCTCATCAAAAACAACCGCACACTCGGTCGCGATCCCCTTAACCAACTCCGACGCCGACGAATAGGCCGCCAGAATCAGATCCCGACCCGCCCAAGGATTTGACAACGGGGAGAGAGTGGAGGGGAGGGGCTGACGTGGCGATTGAGGCGACGGAGATCTGCTCTATCTCGGGGGGGATGGGGGCGACGGGGGAGAGAACGGAGCCCTCAAAACTCAAGAGGGGGTAGACAGAGAAGGAGAAGAAGAAGAGGAAGAAGGGTAGCGATGGTGGCGGCGGGGGCTACGACTGAGGATGGAGTCGACGAGGTCGAGGGGAGGCGGAGGTGGCGGCGGTGTTGGAGGTATCCAGCGAGGTTGAAGAGAGGGTGGAAGAGGAGATGAGAGGAGAAGGAGAAGATCTGAAGAAGAAGAAGAAGAGGGTAGTTTGGGAATTAATTCTCTTGGGAATTGTAAAAAGGACAGAATCACATTAACTTTTTATTTTTGGGGCTAATACACATGAAAAATAATACAGGGGGCTGGGCCACATTGTATTTTCAATTTTGGGGCCTTGAAGCAATTTTTCCTTAAAAAAAATACTATTATTAATTTACGAAGCCTAGCTTTAAACAATAATAAAAAAAATCCACCTTGCTATTGCAGCAATTTACTGCAAAGCCAAAGCCAAAAACGGAGCTAAAATCAAAGCCTTCCCATTTTTTTTCTCCTCTCCCATTTATTAACCAAAGCCTCCTAATTGTTTTTTTCCCCCACTCTTATTAAAGAACTAAATCCTCCTCTAATTAGGACACGAGCAAAAACAACCAGACGTAACTGGAGCACGTGCCCCGCAGATATATCCACCAATGGCCTTCCTCCACGTGTGCATTTGCTATAAAAATGCATAAAATCAAAGGTCAATTCTTCTCCTCAGCTGGTCCTCTCAAATCTACTACGATCTAGGATTCCCCTTTTCTTCTCCTTCAAATCTTCCCCTTTTGCTTTTGTTTTATTTTCCTCTGAATCAGTGTTTATCGGTTGAAATAGAGACTCCCAAAATCTGAAGATCCTTTTTTTTTTTAAGATTTTTTGATGTTTATTTGAGAGACCCATATCATAAATTTCTCCGTTCGAAGATCCACCGTCTTGGCAAGTTCTCGTCTTTTCTGAACCCCTGTTTTAATTGGAGCTTATTAGGGAGACCCATTTGAAAAAGGAAGCAGCTTGGCATCATTCTAGCAGATGGGTACCGGCTCATTCCGTCTAAAACCTATGAAAAACCTCTCCTTCCTGCAAAAGTTTCGATCTCTCTGAGGATTTCCGAGCTGACCGGAGAAGCCCGTACCGCAAGTTTTGTAAATGGGACCCCACGACAGCGAAGAAAATGAGGCCACGGAGCTTACAGGAGGTGAGGATCCAACGGAGAAAGAAACCTCGGAGGAAGAGAGAAGCTTTAAATCTTTCCTCTTGTCGCCCCATGTTTGGTTCATGATGCTGGTGAAGGAGCTGCATTGGAGTTTTGTTTTCGGGGTTTTCATTATCTACGGAGTCAGCCAGGGCGTGGGTTGGTCGGTGTGGAGGGTTGCAGCAGATTACTACTGGAAAGATGTTCAGTTGAAGCAGCCATCACAGGCCCAGGTCTACCAGGGGATTACTAACATTCCTTGGATCGTGAAGCCGATTTGGGGCCTTCTCACCGACGTTCTTCCCATGGCCGGTTATCGAAGGCGCCCGTATTTTATTTTTTCAGGCAAGTTTTGAGTTTGTTTCCTTTTTCAGAGTAGAGAGCAGGGCTTTGGAGAGGAATTTGGATCTCTCCGCCACAAAAAAAAGTAGTGGAGAGACTACCATTTTCAATCTCAACGGTTACTATTATTTAGTAGGCGATTATGCAACAATCTAAATATAACACTCACCATATATACGTGGTTTGCTAACCTCTAGAGCATTTTTTGTTGTGGTTCTTGCTCTACTTATTTGTTTATTAGTATTGTTTATTTGTCTAGTTTAAACTAGTAGCGCATTTTGTATGAAGAACTTTACATTTTGTGGTTTGCTAAACTCTAGCTTTACATAAATTTTGAACTTAAAACAATGGAAGTTATTGGTTATGTAGTGGGGGTTATGGGGGTCCAGTGCTATTGCCAGTTACCGATATTGGACTAGGAAAGAAAAGAACACTTCAGCCTGTATGGTTATTTCTTCTCACGGCCAGCTTCCTTTCTGGCATAAGTTCCTTGTTGATATTGTTGTGCTCTCTCAATACCAACTGTTGAATCTTCTAATTTATTCAACCCTCTTCTAGCGCATCAAATGGATTGTGCAGCTTGACATGATAACGTGATGAGTTTAATGTTTGGATTTGATGTTCTTCGCATCTGTTTCTTCTTCTTTTCGAGCCCATTTTAATGTTTAAATAAAACCATGTAATTGGCTATTTTCCTTAATTTATTGAAAAAGTTCTAACATGTTGAGGAATTTTAGGCTTATGGGAGAGATTGAAGGAGTAAACGAAAGAAAATAGAAAGAGAAAGTGGTTGCATTATCCTTTGAGGCAAATAATCATCACTTTTCACAGCTTTCTTGGGTGCCGATGACAGATATCCTATAGTTGAACTGGCTCTAGTAAATGTGTAATCATACTAATGCAACATGTACTTATAGTTTTCATTAGTTTTCTAACGTAATTGTAATTGTGAAATTATCTTTCTTATTTATAACCGTAAGAGTTCGTTTCCTTGATTATTCAGGTTTTCTGGGAATAATCTCTATGCTGACACTTTCACTGCACAAGCAACTGCATGTGTTGTTTGCTTTACTGGCAATGACGGCAGGGAGTGCTGGTGTAGCAATAGCAGATGTGACGATAGACGCCTGTGTTGCTCAAAAAAGTATAACTCATCCACATCTTGCTGCTGATATGCAAAGTTTGTGTGGGTTATGTTCATCCATAGGAAGCCTTTTGGGCTACTCCATCAGTGGTTTACTCGTTCATGCTGTCGGTCCACAGGTTACATTCTGAACTATTCTCAGCGTTTAAATGAAAATTTGAACATTGTTAAGAAGTGAAGCAATTGATGGAATTTTCATTATATTAGTCTGAAGAATTTTAGGTAAAATCATAATAATAACAACAACAAAAATATCATCAAAAGGTAGCAACAACAACAACAATATCATCAACAAAGCCTTTACCCCAATTTTTCAGTCAGTGATTCAGTTCTCTTAAGGGTCATCATATTCATTAAACAGTTATCATATCTCTTAATTGCTTTCAACAAAATTCCTTCAGGTCTACCTCTAGTCCTATTTGTCCCATTAACTACATCTTATCATTTCTCCTAATAGGTGCATTTTGTGGTTTCCTCGTTGTACAACACCAAACCATCTTAATCAATTTTGTCTCATTTTAGCCTCAATGGGACCAAACTTCTAGAGATGCACTCATTTTATCCTATCCGTTAGTGTACATCGCCAATATTAGAGGACCTTCCACCACACTAAAACTCCAAAGTTAAGTAAAGTGAGATTTGATCCTGGGTTGGTTTGATACCATTTCAAAGATCTTTGATACTATACGAAAACACCGAATTTATGGTGATGGTTGAGGGTTATACTTTTATACTCTTAACATGCCCTTTAGGAGGTTGTTGAGCGTCTTTTAATGGTCTGATACGTGGACACAGATAATGGTTGTCTCCTTTTTTTTTTTCCTTTTTGAAAATCCGCATTAAGTTCGTGGTCCATGGGAATTGAACCGATTAATAACCAAGTTATAAGGTCCCCGCCACTACACCAATCTAAAGTTGTGGCAAGGTTTGAGGGTTATAATTTTATACATATTGACACACAAGACCATCGTAACATTCTCATTTCTTAACACTAGTTTTGGATGCAAAATTTGCACACTCGTCAAAACTAAAAACAATTGCAAACAATTTTGGTTAGTGATGCTTTCTAAACTCAGAAATCATTATTCAGTGATAAATTGATCCAGTGGCTAAGGCTTGTGAGAATCTCAAATCTACACTCACGGAATTTGATCCAATGGCTAGTAGGCTTGCAAGAATCTTAAGTCCACAGTCATCGAGTTTAGCTTATATGTGAAGATGACTTCCAGAGTGTCTATAAAGAGCAAAGATAATTAGTGGAGTTAAATGACAAGTGGGAACTGCCTTTTCTTTTTCTTGCTGAGAATAGGCATTAGCCTTATGCAATGGAGATCTGAACCACAAAGCACGAACCTCTTGTACGAGGCTTTCATGGAACATAAACCGGCTACTTGTATAAAACTAAAACTTTAAACTAAAGAATACAAGTATTTACATTTTCCGTGTTTTCGTCTTCTGTTTTCTGAAGGGTGTACTAGGCTTGTTAAGTATTCCTTCTGCACTGGTGTTTACAGTTGGAATGGTGATGAAGGAAGCTCCTACAACTAAATTTGAATACAACGAGGTAAGTGCTCTGATTATCATTTTAACTCCTTTAACTACTTCTTGTTTGATTCTTCTCTCGGACATCTTTATTGAAATAAAGAACTCCCATTAGGTGTGCGAAAAGTTCCTGCAAGCCAACCGAACTATGTGGACAACTTTAAAATGCCCTGCTGTCTGGCGGCCATGTCTATATATGTATATCTCATTTGCTCTTAGTTTGAATATCCAAGAAGGAATGTTCTTTTGGTACACAGATCCAAAAGCAGGCCCACCTTTTTCTCAGGTACTTCATTGATTGGTATTTTCGAGTATCGAAAGTTTGGAGTTTTGGTATAGTGGAAGAGACTTTAGCATGGTATCAGATCCACATATTTAAAGTAAATTTAAGGAGAAAAAAAAAGTATAGTGAGTTTCAGCCCATGAAAAAGATGCACATCCAAAGGGGCATCTTAGAGAATAAAATTATAGGATGAATTCCACAACAGCTCCTGGACTTTGTAAATCACAGAGAAGTCCCATGAGCTTTCAAAGTTATAATTAACACCCTTGAACTGTTGGGAGTTCTCATATAGTGTTAACAAGTAGAGTAAAAAGTTGTATCCTTTTTAGTTTTTTTTATCTACCCTTATAATAAGGCAATATACAAGTTATATTTAGTAGACAAGGTAAAATTGTCCAAATTTTTGACATGTGCATACTACGTGACAACTTAAATTGAACTATTGTTGCACGTGGTACATAAGTCAGACAAGTTTAGTAGTTTTGTGCAAAACGCAAAAGTTTAAGGGGGCTATGTGAAATTTATGTAAACTATAACCCACAACCCTCATCACTTAGTTGCTATGTTTCATGGAAACATGTACTGGTGTGGATATAAGATACGAAAAATTTGTAAAGATAGGATACGGATATACTACTATATACACACACACATGTATGTTATATTCCTATGGTGAGAGAGAGACTAACGGGTATTATATGATCTATGAGGGGATTCTCTCATAGACATTGATGTGGCTGAATCTCAGATAAATGTTGTGGGCAAATTCATTAATTTTTGGAGGAAACACAGCTTTATTCACTTGGCCCAAATTCAGCCATATCAATGTACACGAGAATCTCCTCAATGTCATATGATACCTATTATTTTCAGATATACATATTGAAAATTAAAATTTTATATGAGATCGGTATTTTTTTTTATTTTTTTGCATTAACATATTTTGAGAATTAAATTTTATGTAACATTTTATGTTTCTTTTATTATGTAGATGATAAATTGGAAACGAGTTGTTTCTGAACTGGATATGGAAACAACCCTTTAAAATAATAGTTCTAACTTACTATGGTGTGCAACGAATCTGACCCTTGTCCAATAAGTTTCAGAAAACGGATGTGAAGGTAAAAAACACACACTAAAGAAGTGTGTGATGAGTGTTTTAAATTACACCGTGCATAATATAATTGAGTACACGTCTTTCATAAATGTATACATATATTTAAGGAATGCCCAAGGAGAGTTGGTGTATGTTATAGGGTTGGTACGTGTCAGGTGCGGCTTCATGATAGAAGGACCAATGCAACATCTGCACAGTTTTGGCGTAATAGAATAGGCTTTTACAAAGTACAAACTATATTTGCCAGGTCTTTCCTTAGACTGAACACCTGATTCTGTACAGGAAACAATAGGATTCATATTTGCAGTGGGCTCAATTGGAGGTCTTCTTGGAGTTGTACTCTACCAGAACGTTTTTAAGGATCATGCATTCCGCGGCATGCTCTTGTGGAGCCAGGTTCTTTCTTGTTTAGCCGGGATGTTGGACCTTGTGTTGGTCTTTAGATTGAATTTAAAGCTTCGCATACCCGATTTCTTCTTTGGTGTTATCGATGAGAGCGTATCTCAATTGATTGGCAAGCTCAAATGGATGCCGCTTTTAGTTCTAAGCACCAAGCTTTGTCCTTCTGGCATTGAAGGCACCTTCTTTGCCTTACTCATGTCAATTGATAATTTCGGTTTGCTTACATCTTCATGGGGTGGTGGTCTTTTGCTACATATTTTGCACGTTACTCGCACCGATTTTGGTAACCTTGGAGTTGCTATCTTGATCCGAAACTTAATGAGATTGTTGCCACTAACATTGATATTGCTTGTGCCTAAAAGTGAACCAGATGCGAACATTCTTCCTGTTGATATGCTAGCGGAGAAAATCGATAATAGTCCAGATACAGAAGCGGAAGATATCGAACTGGTTTCACTTGTTGGTCAAATTCAAAGACAATGATAACATTCATTTCGAAGATTTCGAGGTTTTCAAAGGTTTCTATACATACCGCGTTTCAAGTCATTGATGATTATGGCATGAAATTTTCGTAATTTTGTGTGTTCATTTTGCTTCTTTATATGTCGAGGTATAGAAATTGCTGAATATTCTTTGTTTTATTAATGAGAATATGTCTCCAATTGATATTTTTCAGATACAAGTACATACATATACACGCGTGTGTTAGTGTACCTCTACGTATGTCTGCGTATGTATGCATGCATGTTTGTGCGTGTGTGAACGGCCGTAGATGCATACTTCATTATCCTGGAGCTTGATGTTTTAGGTTATGAATATCGCTTGGTGGAGAGGTGCATTTTGGTAATGCATTAGTTAAATAATAAAGTTGTCATCCTTTCTTCTTCCACCATTCGGTTTTATTTTTATTATTTATTTTTTATTTTTTTACTATTTTTAATCTTTTTGAATAAATATATGAATAGAGTTGAGCTTGACTATTATTGCCAGTATTCAGTATGGTTATTACATACTCAAATTTAATTTTTTATTTATTTTGAATTTAAAAGTGAAGATACTATTGCTGGTTTATCTATAATAAACAATCTCATATGAAAAGGGCCAAGAACAAATAATGGAAATGATACTATTGACGATCTCACAAATGCGAGTAAACTTGCGGTACATACATAACGTGTATGATTCATAATGTCCATATTATCTTCTTCAAAGTTTCATCCTCTACCATAATTATTACACGTTGTCTAGTTCAGGTAAATTCAGATGTAGTTACGTATGGATTGAACAATAAGTTAGTTAAACATATGCAAGCGCTAGTTTTTCATATTGCTAGTGTCATTATTTGAGAAGGACTGTGCAGACACAGAATACAGTTGTTTGAGCTACAATTAGTTACAAATATTAGTGCCTAGCTCGTTAGATTCTGATACAATGCTATTTGAAACCATTACTAAATTCCTGATAGGTCTCAATCTAGCAAATGATCACTCTTTTTGCCCACAAAATGATATTCCGTAAGAGAAACAAAATAAAAATAGAAAGAAAGGAAAAGGAAACATCAAAGCTGTTGCCTTTTGAAGATTTAGGACTTGTTTAGATTGGGGGTAATGAGGGGTAAGGGAGGTTATGGGCGCTTTATCCTTGTTTGGGAATGAGTTCATGCTAGGTAAAGGGGGACAAGGGTAGGTAAAGGAGTGGAGAAAAACTAAGCTTTTATTCCCCACACCCTCCCCACCCACCCCAACACCCCCCACCAACCAACCCAAAAAAAAAGGAAAAAACTTTGAGGTATAATGATGGTGAAGAGAACTTCTAATATAAATACAATTATGGAGAGATTATTTTACCCTCTATCTTATTTCTAACAAAAAATGACTTACTAGCATGTGAGGTTATTATCTTAATTTTACATATATTCCCCTCAGTTTATTGAACTTTCCAAACAGAGTGAAATAAGTTCCCATTGATTCACCTTACCAATTTTCCAAACAAGTTTTCCATATTCTATTACCTTCCCTTAACTTCTCCAATGTTTCCTCAACTTTTCCTCACTAGGTCCAAATCCAAACAAGCCCTTAAGGGAG